>JXSR01S001114.1:228638-258343 GCA_000969725.1 Ophiothrix spiculata | reverse complement strand
ATATAAAGTATATAAATTAAGCCAAGGAAAGAAGACAGACTTAAAACAGGTTTACGCATAATCTTTCACTATTGACATTTTTATTGAATTAAACTGGATATTTACAAAACTGCTGAAGTCTTAAAAGGCTTTATGCGTCATGATAGTCAAGTAGTCGATAAATCCTCTTGAAACGTTGCCCAAGTTCAGTGAAAATTATCATTACTAAAGGTAGCTAAAGGTTGGGTATGTAATGATTGGCTAAGATTATGACTTATTTGAACAAGTGGTTTTTATACTTTCTTGCTTTTCAAGATAACATTTTCCTTTTTGCAAAAAACAACAATTTTACGAAGGC
This sequence comes from Ophiothrix spiculata, assembly GCA_000969725.1. Classification (NCBI taxonomy): domain Eukaryota; kingdom Metazoa; phylum Echinodermata; class Ophiuroidea; order Amphilepidida; family Ophiotrichidae; genus Ophiothrix; species Ophiothrix spiculata. The sequence continues at coordinate 258,006 of JXSR01S001114.1, read as the reverse complement.
TTATCAAAAAGTTTTAAACCTTAACGAGAAGAAAATAGAGCCAGAGACGTGATTTCATCATGAGATCCGTAAGGCATCATTGCATGGTCAAGGTGCAAAATAACAAATTTATCCCACTTTAAACTGAATTACCACATTTCTTATTTATATTTTAATGAAAATCAACATTTTGGTCATCATTTATTACGTGGCCTTGTCATTCATAGACTGATTTCTAAATTTGGCATAAAAGGAAACAAGAAATATTACTTTTATACTATAGTATCAAACAATTCACATTTAAGGGTATCATCAAATGTTGTCTTCACTGTCTTGGTACTGTAACAACTTGTTAAAAAAAAAAACTACATATCGTCGGTCACATCACATACTGTTCTATATGACAAAAGACGTGTTCCAAGAAAATTGCATTTTAAAATTATTATATACCCTTGGTGTCATGAAATAGCCTTTGCACTTTTTTGCAGATTTCTGATACTAATATTTAAAAAAAAAGACTTTAAAGTTTTTGTCATGTTTAATTTCTAATCACCACTGTTTAACCTTCCACGGTATCGCTCGTGTGATTTTTATTATGTTAAAATAGTGCATCGAAAAAACTTCAAATTACTTTGCTACGAATGGGGTTCACGCGTGAACCCTAGCGGTGTTGGAATAATCCAATAAAGTGTTTTACTATAGGAGCATATTTGTTATTGTTTGAATAAAGGTAAAAATATGATTTTTGTAACATTCTCAATATTAATGCGCCAATAGAAACACACGTAAAATGTATCCTAATTTTTTTAGAAATCCCTGGCCCTAAATTTAGTCGCTTCTTGGTGATTCTTCAGAAAGTGGTCCTAAATGTGACCAAAATGAAATAAACAACTGGTGATTTTCATATTATTTTTGTTTTCTACAATGACCAAATATTCAATATCAGCCTTAGTTCCCTTCTGATATTTGTGTTTCGAAGACATTAAAATATATGAATAAATTATAGCTAAATTCGATGTTTTTGCCCAATTTTGAAGCTTTTCTTATAACCTATAATAAATGAATTTGTTGTGTCAACGTTTATTATGATAAGTATCTATCCTTGATTAACACATACTCACAGAAATACAAAATCGGAAGTTTTGTTTAGTATATGATACACTCCGATTATGCTAATCACCTTGTCATGTCACAAACGTCACGAAAACGTTGCAAAGTTTTGTTTTCATGTGCACCGAGGGGTTCAATTAGAATGAGCTTCCATATGCAAAGGTAGCATGTTATAGGTATACCCCGTACCAAGTTTCATCAAATTTGACCATCGTTTTAGTTAATTATTACAGTTGAAATAATATGTCACAAACGTCACGAAAACGTTGCATATGCAAATGTGTAATAATAATAATAATATTTATCTAATCATCATAAATCACAAATTAACAATGAAAAACAAAATGTGTAATTATATGACAATCAAGGAGAAGGAAAATAGACTACAAGTCCAAACACAAAGTGTGTTTTCCTTTCCTTATAAACTTAGTAAATACACAATAAATAAAAATATGAGAAACACGCAATTATGTATTATTTAATAAAAGTATTAAAATACAAGCAGATGTACATCATAAGTTGTAATGATTATATTTACATTTTTTACTTACACATTCTGAATATTAAAACTTTCTTACAAAGCACAAAACCAGTGGGAAGGGGGTACTCACCGTAAGGGAAAGGGGTGTGTTGTCCTGAAGACCCCTTTTTACGCTAGCTCAGCAGTTCCGTATGACCCCTTTTCAACACAAATCACCAATTTTACAGAATGTGTCTTTCTAGAGAATGATTTCACCAAAATTTCCATTCCAAGGCCCCAAATCACGACATTTAAAGCTTAATGGCAAATATTTTTATATTTTCAAGATAGTAGATATGATGCTAGTATAAAGAAAGATTTAAGGGGTTTCTTAACAGGGTCCCTGGGTACTTAGTACAAAAAGTTCATGGGGATGTGTTTCCAGCATAGGATATTTCGATGGGTCAATTATTCAACATTTTCTGTATAAAATTTGCACCAACATTACGTAAATCTGGGAATTGTTGCAATTTTTGAACTAGAATCGGAAAATTTGCACAAAATCAGCGCAAACTATTGGAGAAAATTCAATGTTTGTATAAATTTGACTCTAACTGTAGGAGATTTGGTATATGGAATGGGCCTCTTCAAAAATGGTATTTGTAAGGGTTGTACTTCAAATTTCTAAGCGGAACACCACTACTAAAACCAAAATTGAGTATCCCCACACCCCCCCCCCCCCCCCCACCCCGGGACAGGGCCTGTATACAGGCAGTATTTTGAAAATACTGACATAAATATTTTACATGTCACAAACGTCACGAAAACATTGCACCCCAAATGTCACGAAACGTTGCACAACTAAATATTTTACCAGAAGAGAACCCCTGCAACAATTTACTTTTGGGGGATGGGAGGTTAAGTGTAAGTATTCTCTTCATATTCTGTCTAGTGGAGAAGATAAAAAACAATCACACTTTGCAGAATTTCTCGTATATAGTCTCATGTAGAACCCAGTTTTCTCCGATGTCACAAACGTCACGGAACGTTGCATGGCCTTTATTCTTGAACTCAAGAAGATTTTTATATTTTCAAGGTATGATCGAATAGACTATGTTAACAACTTCTTGGCCCAATCAGCAAAATAATAAATACTTACAGATTTTTAAAGCTATGAGCAATAAAAACCGAGATTTCCCTTAATTTCGGTCACAAACGTCACGAAATAGCTTAAGGCAAATCATTAGTGGCGCTATTTCTATAAATCTAGTTTCCCGGTTTTAATAATCTATGACCCTTAGCCACATTTGCCATGTTGATCAGGTAAGGAGACCAAGAACAAATAATATTCATGTTAAATTCACACAACAAATATTTAATTTAGGCAATATGCATATAACTGATTTCAGGGAAAAATGAATAGCGCCACCAATAATGAAATTCAAAATACGGGCTAAAATGATGGGTTTTTTCAAATCTAAAATGAGCATTTTTTGAGATAAAATGTAAAATTAAGTTATGGAAACATATATTACAGTTCAACACCTAATTCCAGAAGTTAGTTTAAGAACTTTTAAGGGCCTTCATTTATTGTAGAAGTGCATCGTTGTCGACAAGTTAATAAATGAACCCATTAAACAGTGTCAAAGAACTCCTTTGCTGTTCATTCACGCTAACTTTAAATCAATTTTGGGAGCAAATTATAAAACTCTCAGAACATTTTAACCCTCGTCTAACCAAGCCTTTTTGTAACACGTCTAATCAATAAAGGGTTGCATATGTATGGTCCTTTCCTATCCAACGATACCAAGATCACAAAAATCGCCCAAGGCGTTACGTAATTATGACGTCATAAATGTCTTCCAGATCATTAAATCAGAATTTTTTGCAAAAATCTCCACCAAAATTATCGGGTTGATTGCAAATAAAGAAGGGAAATGATAATTCTAACTTCTAAATTCTAACCTGCAAGTTTTTCATAGCATGCATATATAGGGGTTGCACCAACCCCCCACACTGCAACTTTGACGGCCTACCCTAACCTGGTCAAGGATGGGGGGGAGGTTCATATGGACCTAACATCGAAAAAGCGCTTTTGCGAAGGAATTTTAGGTTAAAACTCTGGTCACAGGTAAAATACTTCAAAAGAACTAAAACAAAGAAGGAAAAAAAAATAAAATCGGACAAACCGGTTCAAAATGGCGACCAAAACAAATGTTGCCGTGTCGAGTCAACATTGTCCCGCCAAAATGTGAAAACTCACTTTCCAAATGGAATTTTTGGGTAAAATTTGGCTCATATTTGCAGTGTGTAAGTTAAAATACATTCCTGAAATAAAACTTTAAAAAAGTCGTTCGAATACGATTTTATGGGCAAAACAAATTTGAAAGCGCCCTCGAAAATGCTTATTTATACTAATTAGCATGGGAAGGAGTAGATCGATTTGAATTTTTTTGCCACCAAGTGAAGGGTTTATTTGTGGGACACACTGTATCTGCGTGAGAGAATAATAATTATCTGGAATGAACTCTTATTTGTAACGTTGTTTACAATGCTTTTACCTAGAAGACAAAAATGAATCAAGGATGTTTAGCGGATTTGAATTTCGCAGTAGCCCTGTTCTGGGAGAAAAAAGTGACAATTATAAGTTCACTATATTTTATATTATTTATTGTTTAAAAGCAAAATATGATGCACACAATAAATACCTGGATTTAAAGTTTATCTTAAAACATGATGTTAGGATGTTGTTTTCGAATTAAAATTAAATAGGGAAACTTTGTATTTTTTCCCATTAATATGGAAAAATGGAGATGTTTCATGAAATAAAATACGACGGGTATTTACTTGTTAAAACATATATTAATTTTCAAACGTTCATGTATAGTCTGTGCTTAAAATCATTATTTTTATTTATACCTCATGTTTACTAATGCTGCTGATTTGTACAATAAAAAGGCTTCATCAAAACATTTTGCAGCGTTGAGAAGGACATGTTTTGTTCGTATTCACAATAAATACTTAGTTCTGATTTCTTTATTTGTGATGACTCATCCCGAAAAGGGGGACTTTGCGACAAGATACAGGTGAAAATAGGCAGCAAAAAATAAAGAAAACAATACGATTTTGCAGCAGATTTTATGTTGTAAAATTTAATCGCCTTGATCAATTTCAACAAATAAGGTGTCATTTTAAAGATGAAATTAAACATCAAAATTGATATCATCTTCAAAGTCCCCCCTTTGGGGGTAAGCCATCACATTTATGAAATAAAGAAAACATGACATGTCTCGTCCGTATTCACAATAAATACGTAGTGTGAATAGAATCACAAAGTCGATGTGTCAAAAAAGATTGAGGTTTATTCGCATCACAAACACATGGATTTGCAAGTGAATATCATCCGTATCCAAGCCGCATTTTTAGTGCACCGTTTCTTCATTAGACAGAAGTTATTTTGCGTAATACAATCTTTACATTTAGATCACCCACACTTGTAAACATAGCAAATTAATGTAATCATGTAATGTTTCACGGTAACTAAATATGCTAATTATAATGTAAATAACAATATTGCTTCAAAACTACATGACAAAACTTTGCAAAAATAAAACCTGGATGCTTAAGATATTTTTCTATCAACATCCATAACCAAAGTTGATCTATTTAAAACATTCCAAACCACTGTTTCTCGTATATAGTCTCGTATATAGTCTCATGTTGAATAGAATACCACAACTGACTGCACTACTTTAGTATTTTCAGTTTAAATGATGTTCCTGTAATTTTAGAACTTATCATCAAATTAATCAAATTATTTCGAATCTATCTCAACTGATATACAGATCGGATACCAATCTGCCAAATATCGGCTATTGGCTGACAGCAGCGGTTAACCCAGAAACCACAAATCTTAAGGAATCGATAAACATGCTTGTTTCCGCCAGGTGCACTTACACTCCCGCTCGAAAGTATTTCCACATAATTAAAAACGTTCAGAAACCTCTTTTTTTTTTATAATAAACGGCCTAAAATATTTAAAGATTCATACTAATATAGGTAACTTATCTATTCAATATGGATAAATAGATGTTTGTTTAAAAATGTAATCTCCTATTGCCATTTCATGGGTTATTTACAAATACATCACAAGTACAGATCTCATTAATATGTAACTTATCAATTTTCCATAACCTCATTATTACCTTGTAACCGGAGAGGATATTTTCAGGTTTTAAGTTTTTAATCAAATGCGCAGAAATGTATATAAACTCAATTTTTTATGTGCAAACGAAAGTAGTAATGTGCATAACACAATAACACACCATATTTTTTAAATCCAATTAACGCGATAATTATACAATATAGACCTTTTAAAAAATATGAAAATCAGATAAACGCCTTTTAAGATATGGCTGAAGCTTGTGTGCGTAAATACTTTTAAACAGAAGTGTATTGCTATCAAAAATCAATAGAGTTTTTGTTTACCAAACTAAAGCAATATATTCTGTTTATATCTGTCAGAATGTTCCAAAAACAACTATCTATAAAGATTGACAGACATTTTCAAAGATAGAAATCATTTGCGTGTACTTTGAAATTCACCACTCGCTTGGTTCGTCCTAGCTGTCAAGTAGTAATGGCAATTTGCAACCTGTGCTACGTTTCAAACCCAGGAAGCAAGTAGAAAGGAGAGATCTTGACATTTATTTACACACAAGCTGTCTTGATTATACTCCAGACGATACTTTCGCGGCGTTTTGTAACTAACTTACTACTCTTACTCTATTTTATTTACATAAATGGCACGACCTAGTCCTGTGTGCTAGTTTGCAAGATTTAGTTTCACTATATTACAGTTGTTTTTGGAACTGTTTAAAGACATCATTTTTTTTAGGATCCCACGTACCTCAAATGCATACTGAATAAAACACCACCTTGGTAGAATGTTCCGATTTGTCTTATTAATGTCCTTAAATTCAAAGAATAAGGTAAAGATATAACAACAAGTATTCAACATTAGATTTTGAGATCCAACTGTTAGCTTTTATATTTTAAATTTAAGCGAATCTTGAAATTTAAACTTAAACCTCGTCTAAGCAAAAGGGGTTTCCCATGTTCAATTTGTTTGCCGCATTAAAACGAAAAAAAAAGCAAGCAAACAAACAAACAAACAGGGTCCGAGCATCTAGGTAATCTCATCTAAATATATCGTTGGCGCTATATTGGTAAGACGACGTAGAGATGCCACCTACATATGGTTAAAATACCATTCTAACAAAAATGTTATTGAGTTAAAAATTTCATGATATAATTGGAATCAATATTTGCCTACTTTATATATACGGAAATATGCCCATATTGATATATAAATTCGAAAGAGAATTTTCCTGTTGTTATATTTTTGTTACATTTTTATCTGTATTGAAATTTCACGTGTTAATTACTAAACCAAATTTTGATTATGTTGATTTTACGGCTCGTAGTATGCTATATTAATAAGCTTACTAATATGTCGTATTGGAAGCATGTCATAGAGATCATTGTCATAATAAATAAGACACTGAAAACAAATGTGATTTTTTCAAACGATTTAATATTCGTTCATTGTGTTTGTGTTTAACTATTCTCACACCTCTAAGATAGACAAACTAACTTAAAATAGTTTAAAAGGGGAGGAATCGGGCCATACAAATTATAAATTGTTTTTCAAAGCTTGAATTTATGTTATAGATTAGAGTAAGGATCTTTTTATAGCAAGGGTGCTTTTAAGCCAAAATTCATCTAGCCAAACTATTTATCAATAGTAATCTAATCCGATTGTTGAAGGCACAGTTTTTAAATGGCTGGCTTTAACTACCGAAAATTTCCAACTTACTCTTTTTGAGACAACTGTTTTCAACTTTTTGCGACCAAAAAGTTACAGACTTATGTTAATCCCAAACTCTTTGAAATAAAAAAAAAAGTTTTTGCTCTGTATATCAGCCTGAAAATGAATAAATCAGCTAGTGTTACTATAATTTGCATAATAGTAAACTGTTAAAAAAATCAAATTTAAAAAATGTTTTGGACAACACCATGACATTTGTTCAGTTTTTCCAAAAATCAATTTTCTGTATGTCCAAAATACTTCTAAATTTTGCATAGGATATTTTAGTTTTTCATTTAAAAAGCCGTCCCCCATTAAACAAACACAAATATTTCTTGAGAAAACGTGAAAAAGTCTTAATTAATATGTTAACCTCCTTGTAGAAAGTCTACTTAGTCATGTTAGTTTGAACTTGACATGATTTGAGTTGCTTTATATTAGTTATGTAATAAAATCAAGTGACAATGAGTTCAGTAAGCATCAGCAGACGCTTCAACAGATCAAGTTTATCACTCAGCTCCATATGTGGCTTAGTTTCTGTAAATAAAAAGTAATTCACGGTTATTAAGGCTGAAGCTGTTAATGGTATTAAACACCTCATTGCTAATCCGTTGGCACATCTTTGTTAATTCATCAATGATTTCTGGTATTGTTCCTGGTCAATTCGGGTTAGCTAAAGTGGTCCCTATTTTCAAATCTGGTAGTTCTGATGTATGTAATAATTATCGTCCTATCCCAGTTCTTCCGGTGTTTTCAAAGGTTTGTGAGCGTATTATATAAGATAATTTATGATTTACCTCATTTTAGTTAATTATGGTTTCATATTTTGGACATAGCCAATTGTATGTGAGACGGATGATGCCTTTTGATAAGTTACTGTCAATATATTAAGTGATTTCATATTATTGTTGGTAGTGTAGATTAAACACTTGTTCTAAAGAATAAATATGGCTCAAATCTTGAACTCGATCAATATTTTTGGGTTCATTATATGGAAATTTGAAATCAATGTTATTAGCTATGTGATTGACTATCCTTGAAATAAAGTTAATCATCTGAAGAAAATACAATGTTGGTAAAGATTTCAATAAAGTGTCTATTAAAAAAATATAAGCCTTCGAATAACCCCGATAAACATAATTCCTTTACCATTTTTCTAGTATATTATAGTAGTAACTTAACAGGTATTGATTGGAAAGTATTACAATTTAAAAACTCCCCTCCCAATGAAATTGTTCATCAAAATACATTCCTGAAATAAAATTTGAAAACTAAAATGTTTAGTTACAATTTTTTGGGCAAAACACATTTGAAGAGCGCCTTCGAGAACATGCTTATTTATGCTAATTAGCATGGGAAGGTTGGTCGATTTGATTTTTTTTGCTTCGCGCTTTTGCACTGACGCGCAAAAACCAAATGTTGGGTCCACATGGAACCCCTTGATCACTTTAAAATGTTCAGATACATCGATTACACTTTCTTTGCTAGTGGATTTCATTTGCAAAGGTTTGTGTATAATCTTATATTTGCTAACGTTTGTACAATTCTGGTAAAAAGGCAAAAACTTGCTGTAAACATGACAACACCCAGTTTCATTCGTGATAAAGGATTCCAGCCTTCATATTTTACTCTACATAAACAAACGCCAATCTTATGTTGCTTATGATGGAGGTGGGTCCGTCTATATGACCGAAAAATCGTTTTTCGTGTTTCGTTTTAAGTCAAAATCAAGAAAAACATATAACAGTCGTATACCTTGTGACTAAGGCCAAAAAAAATTGTTTGGTTGCCCTCCATAGCTTTTTTCATAGAGGGTCGGTCGGTCGGGCTTTTTTTTTTAATACTCTTCCACGTACTGCTAGGCCGATCGGCCGCTCCAGCCTTCACAACTTCCCCCGCCACATCCAATTCAAAACAATCAAATACTTCTTGTAGTAATTTGGGACATCTTAAACAATTTGAGAGTTGAATATCGAAATAAGCGAAAAATATAACGTGTGTTTTTTTGTAGTTTTCGGTAAGTTTTGCATATTTTTTTTTTGAAAAAATAAATATTTTTCAATAAAAAAAAGTCGGGCTGAAAAATAGGGTCGGTCGGTGGAGGGCAACTAAACATATTTTTTGGCCTAATGCAAGTGTAACAATCAAACAAACAAATTCAATGAAAACGGGCTTTTATGTAAACTTTTGTTTTTCTTGATGCATTTGTAAACAAGGAAAAAGAAAAAAATTGTCACAGAGAGAAGTGGTCTTGGCAACATAGTAGTTTTTGACCTGCCACAGCGTGCCATAATGATATCGAGACTCACCACGTGGGGCAGTGGACAGTGAATGCAAAACGAAAAATAGATAACACGGTAACAGTTGAAACTACGTTCTTTTTTCGTGGATCTATTTGCCGTTTTTTAAAGTACATTGTATTACTAAAATAAACGATTACAGTCAACATGTTTATTTTTTCTCGTATTGTATCAAGGATAGCAAATATTTAGATTGATCTCATTTTTCATAAATTAATATTTGCCTTTTTTCATGAATACACAAGGAAAATGAAAACACGATAATTGTTAGCATTTTTATATTTCTTGTTTGAAAATATACAAGGGAAAACACATTTTAAAATATCGGTCATTTTTCGTAAATTTATAGGTTCGTTTTTCATGACAAACCGAAAAGGATCATTGTAAGCATTTATCTTTTATCATTGTTCCAAATGGTTCAAGGAAAACAAATATTTGGATTAACCTCTTTTTATTGATTTCGTTTTGAGGTTGTCTCCTTTTCTCGTTAAAATATAGCAAGGACAACAAATGCTAAGGAGAGCCTCCTTTTTGGTGATTTGGTTTCTTTGATTTTCTGATTTACATTGAACAGAAAGAATATGATTATTTTGGGATTTTGACTTGAAAATGAAACACGAAAAACGATTTTTCGGTCATATACACGGACCGAGGTGCAGACAATAGCTTTTTTCACACGGAATACGTTCTAGTTTAATTTTTTGAGTTCAGTGTGTTTGTAACATTTATTATTCATGTTTTGAATACTTGACGTTATTACCAGCTTGTCTCCTTTTGACAAATGAGTGATGTTGCCTGATGGTATCTTAACGATTTCTTCAATACGTGAATATAATTGGTAATTGTAATAGCATATATTGTTTCAAGGTGCAACTTCAATTAACTTTATGTCTGTATATGATGCTCTTGGTAAGATTGTAATCAATCTATTGTTGCCGTGGTTCTACGCAATATCATATTCATTTTTTGATCACAATATGTTTCTTCAGAATACTTCATTTAACATTAGTAGTCGTATTTAGTTACCAAAAAATGAAAGAAGCATAATTTCAAATGTCAATAACAATTTCATGTTCGATTTTTTCTTTGCACACCATACTCTTCACCATTGCTAATGACTTTCAAGATTCTTTTAAAAATGTATACATGTATTTCATTTTTTATTTCTATAAATATGTCCGTGAGTTGCAAAATTATTAGTATCTTTTGGTCGTTTTAATTACCTCTTTACATGTCACTGTTTTATGTAACATGGCATGTATGTCATATTCATGTCGTTTGTGTTTTTGTTCTCTAGAAAACAAAAATACTTCTTGGACATTCACGGTAAAATTTGTTGGAAAGCAAGAAAAGTGTGATGTATATTTCATTATATTTTATCATTTCAATAACGCATATAAGCAGCAACATTATGTACAGAATGAGAAGCAATATATAACATAGTCAATAGGGACATTAAGTTAAATATGTTAATACAGATATTAACGTTAATGTCATTCATACCACCTTAGTGAGATTATTAAGAGCATTTTCCAGTCGATTAAGCGACATTTTTAACACTATAAAAAGTACAGTTAAGATACAATTACTGGTTTCTGTTATGCTAAGTTCAACAGCATTCATGTTTTGTTGTTATTCATATCACTGTCGATGAAAATGAAAAAAGAGGTTTTTACCGGGTGTCCCAAAAATGATTACATGAAGGAATATGACCGTTTGCAAAAAATATAGTAGTTGGTAAGACGCCATTTTGTAAAAATAATATTACAACCCTCTTTAAGATACTCCTAAAATGTTGATATCACAGCTTTACTACTTTTGAGTTATCAAAGATAGATACCTATGTCAGAAACGCAAATTCAACTAAATAATAAGCATACACGTTTTGTGATAATTTAATGTGCAATATTTTTTCTAAGAGATCGTGTAGAATCAGATTTTAAATTGAACCAAATTTTGTACACTTTTTAATGAATAATAATTGAATTCTCTTTTAGTATATCTATTATGCAAATTAGGTATGCCTGCATTCCATGCATTCCAGAATGAGTTGTTTATGTTGAAGATCAGATTTCGACATAATTTTTAGACCTGAAGTAATTACGTTACAGCTTGTCGGATTTTCATAATTTTGGTATCAGTGGAAAGAAAAGACCCTACTTTATACTATTATTGTATAAGGCAACCTAACTTTTGGTCTGTCAATTTCAAGTTCACATGGGGTTAAACGAACATGCTTATGATTTTGTTGAATTTGAAACAAAACCATTCGTTTCTGACATACGTATCTATAATTGTTTATAACTCAAACAATAATAATGCTGCGATATTTAAATGTTTGCAAACATCTAGCAAAAGTATGTATCATTAAGTATGCAAGGCTTGAACTTTCCAACTGCTAGAGTTTGTGCAAACGATCATGTTTCTACATGTAACCATTATTTGGGACACCTGGGCCCCGTTTCATAAAGATTTGAATCAAACGTACGTTTGATTTATCAAGCGTAAAGTAGGCTTATACAATGTAAATTTACGTTTGAAATCAAACGCACGCTTGATTCGATCAAACGTACGCTTGATTCAAATCTTTATGAAACAGGCCCCTGGTATTAACAAATCGCAATTTGTTAAGTGTGATGAAAGTGTGACGAAATGGGGAACGAGATACAGGTACCTGCGAAATCTTGATATGAATATTGAATTGATTATTATGCCCTCTAACATACTTCTCATTTTATAATATTCTAATTAGCTGATACGTGAACTTTGAGAATTGTTATAAGGTTGTGACTTGAGAAACCTGAAAATAAATTGAATTGAAGTGAATTAAAATATGTGACAAATATATGCTCATCTTAAACCCTCCGTAAATGCGGTTTCTTGTCATTTTCACATTATAAGATATTTGTAAAGACCATGTTATCAGAATTAAAATTGCAACGCAAGCCAAGTTATGGTCCATAAAATGTTTTCAGGGAGTTTAAAACTCGGTAGACCTTATATTTTGCGTCTTACGTCCAAAGAACATATATGTATAACAAATATTTCACATTTCCGATCATTTTCTTGAATTGAAACATTGCAGGTTTTTTTTTAATTAACCATGAGATTTACGAATCTGTTAAAACCAATTTCCACCAATTACGACTTTGGCATGTATTTTCACCTGTAGCACAAAATGACATTCTGCATTAACGGCCCAACAAACACATACTACAAACACATTGGTGTTATATATATTAAAAAAAGAAAGAAAGTGCATTTAAATTGACTTACAAAAGAGTATCATCGCTTTCCCAGCCTGATTATTTCTCACCGTTTGCACATGAGACATTTTAAGGAGAAACCTTTTATGCATTTTCCGTTGTTGAAGCAGTTAAAAGTCAAAGTATATCAATGCGAACAGGTCAACGTGAAAGGATATAGAGTAAAGTATATTTACAGTCTGTCTCTGTAAGAATGCATCATATTCAGGGGGGTTGTAATTCATGGGTCATCAGATCAACTTATATCAAATGTAGTGATACACTATCATACCATAACACTATATCTGAATCCCCAGGTTCTTGCCATTTTCAAAAATATGATAATATTGAAATTTGGGGTAAAAAAATAAAATGCACAAGTTGGGTTTCCTTAATTGGCGAAGCCTAAACAATGTGATTTTTTTTTAACTTTTGCCAATTTTCAAATAGCTACCTTTAATTATAGATCAAAGGCTATGCTATAACAGGTAGAACCTTTTGAATGACCCTCGTATAGGAATTAAAATGACACCTCAATAAACTTCACTTGATTTCCACAAGTCAAGTTATGGCCTTTAAAAATTGTCAGGGAGTAAAATGTATAACTGAGATAAACGCGTTCAAAAATCAGTAAGCCATATGTATTCTGTTGATTGTTCTCAAAATATACAGATCTGCTCAATGCCTGTAAATTACAACCTTGATTTGCATTCTCACCTGTAGCGCAAAATGAAGTTTGCTGCATTTACGGTTCGTTTGAGATGGACGGTCACAATTATGTGTAACCCTTTGACCTTTGGCACATCGAATATCAGCCAGTACTTAGATCCTATGAAAATGAACTTTTAATGAGCAATTTAATTTTTAGATCTGGCGATCAATATTTGAAAACTTGGTCGCGATATTTTGTTTTCTTGACGTGACCCGTCGGATATTTAAAATTTAACCCCGTTAATCACAAGGGGGTTAATGCAAATTTTAAAAAATTGGATATATGGATGAAAATATTTAGTTTTTTCAATAAAACATGCTTTGTTTGACCGTTAGAAATAACAAAAAACAAAAAATCTTCATTTTATTACATTTTAAACAAAATTGCCAATTTTCAGCTTTTAAAATCATGAGATGACATCTACTTACGCGCAGCTTGTTTTACCAACTTTTATGTGAATAAGCTAATACAAACTGGAAGTTTAGGTATCAGACCGCACATTCATGAAATTTGAAAAATATAACTTTCATGTGAGTTTTAAATCAGTAAAAAATTACGGAAAATTCAGAACAATTAGACGTATGAAAGGCGTGTTTTACCCAAAATATCGTATAGAATAATTTTCATTCGCAACTTTGTATCGTATATTCTATGAGACATCGTCATTTCATTGATACGTATGGAATCTAATTAAATAACGAACACTTTTTACACGAAAACTGTTATAGAATATTCTTTACAAATAGAGGCACTGTATGTGACGTATGATACCGTGAATATGACGGATTACTCAAATCCATTCAATAGAACTGTTACCATTACCAACCACATCCTTTTTTTGTCCTATCCATAAAAATGCACTATTATCAGAAGGTTTATTACAATATTTTGTTGAATGGACTGCGTTGCGTCATGTTTACGGGAAAGGTCATCAGTAGAAATCCTTTGATTGGTACCAATATATATTAACATACAAAAACAAACCCTGCTAACTCTACAAAAATATTACGATAAGTGTTCGAGTTATGACCTACATAACATGATAATCGAGATCAAAACCATCAGCGAGAAGACGATTTTAAACGCTTTAAGGAAATAAAGAAAGAATGGACAAAAGAACAAATTTAGGTAGTTCATGAGAGCTAAGCCATTAATCAAACCTGATTATGAAGCATAGCCCATTTGTATCTGCTTAGTGTCTCGACACCCATTTGTCACATGACCTATATGTGTCAAGTACTATTCGCTTTCTTGTTTACTTCATTTATGGGTTACGTAATTCAACATTTTGATGTCTTTTGACTATAGTTTACTCTACATTTATTTACAAACAGATCATGCATTATAATCGACATTATGTCTTTGTACACATTAAAAATGACAAGATCTAGTAAACAAAAACTAATTAAAAAGGGATAGAAAAGATTTAAACGGCTTTCTTAATAAAGTATATTCTCTAAAATAATTGCCTATTAATTAACTACTTTTTTAAAAAAAATAGTAATCTGTCAAAATCAGCTTTCTGCGGTGAGATGTAAAGACCAAGAGCATGAGCTACGGTATGTCTATACAATGTTATACTGTTGGGCAATTATTTAGAGTTGGTTAAACTATGAACAACCCAATTGTTGGGTAAATAATATTAACCAACTGTTGGTGAAATTTTACCCAATATTTGGGTAATTAGCAACAACTTTTACCCAACAGTTAGGTAATTAGCCAACATTTTACGCAACGTTGGTAATTATTTACCCAGAAGTAGGGTTGTTCATAGTTAAACCAACGTTGGGTAAATTATTTGCCCAACGTTCTAACAGTGTAGGAACATGAGACTTAATATGCAGAGAACTCTTGGTGTAGGAAACTGTGAATTGTGTAAGAATTGTAATAGAGTTAAGAAATTATTTCAGTCGCGTTATGGTGTGGAGAACGATAATGTTAGGTTGATCTAGATTCATTACCTACACCTGAAATGAATCACCCTGACTTCTTGTGTACCTTCATTATTTACTAACTTTCACAGTTTCCTATCACTGCTTGTAATTATTAACCTGGTTACAATATATTCATTCGTTCCAAAGTGATTTGTGTAGTTCAGTTTGATTTGTTTTGTTTTTATTGATATTCTATAAGTGCTGAAAGCGATTTATGTAATTCTGTTTGGTGGTTTATTTGCTTTTTTGATATTCTGCTATAAAACTGATTATTACGGTTTTTAAAGAATTGATCTCCAAATCATTTGATCAAAAATGAGTTTTTATGATTATTCTAGGGCCAAACAAAGCATTATTTTGTCCATCATAAATTGTCCATTATAAATAGCAGGTAAGGGAAACAAACACACACGCAAAAAAAAAAAAGTTCGATTGAAATTGCTTGTATTGTAATTGAGTAATTGCAGTTTTCATTTTGAGCTTAAAATTCGCCTGCACTGTTAGAACGTTGGGCAAATAATTTACCCAACGTTGGTTCAACTATGAACAACCCAACTTCTGGGTAAATAATTACCAACGTTACGTAAAATGTTGGCTAATTACCTAACTGTTGGGTAAAAGTTGTTGCTAATTACCCAAATATTGGGTAAAATTTCACCAACAGTTGGTTAATATTATTTACCCAACAATTGGGTTGTTCATAGTTTAACCAACGCTAAAAAAATGCCCAACAGTATAACAGTGTGGAACCCAAGTTAGAGACAAGAAACCAACAAATAGTTATAGATGGGTAGTCATTAGGCAGACAAACAATCTTGCCAAGTTTAATAATTGAAATTATTAAAATTGTAGACGCAGAACGGTACTAAATAGTTAAGATGAATTATCTCGGCTATACATGGCATCGTTTCCGAGTTCCAATTCTGTGGATTTACCCACTCTACGGCGGAGATATGCCAACATAGGAATATTGTACAGTTCAGTTTTATTCTTGTTAATAGAGAGTTTGCGAAACTAAGGTTAAGGTTACCGTCTACGGTACCCTTACTGTAAAATACACATCATTATAGCTAGTTCAAGGGAGTGAGTTGTCGATATGCATAACTTAACTGCATATCCAGATAGAATTCAACAAATTGTCCACACTTCATCGAGTGTGTAGCGGCAGTTTTAAAGTCTCTTCTGGTATGCGCGCAACACATTGTGGCAAATCAGAGGCTGGTCACGCTGATGTCTTTGGGTTACACAACATATGTTTCAATCAATAGATCGGTAGAGATACTTATAAACAAGTAATAAGTCTATAAAATGATACAAGATAGTCAACTTTAACCATTTGCCAGAGGAATGATAGTTATTAATTAAATTAATAATTGATTAATTAAATTATTTATTTATTAATTTATGGAGTTGCTTTGTTTCATTGTTTGGTTTTTTTTTTGGTTAGTTACTTAGTAACTTAGTTAGTTAGTTTGATTGTTTAATTGTTTGTTTATGTGTTAGTTATTAGTTAATTTGTATGTTTGTTTGTTTAAATAAGTCTATTCTGCCAGAGTTCAAAACAATGTCACCTTACTGATCCATTTAGCCTTCGATACGTTAATTTAGCGTGAAATCTAGCCATCTCTACGTTATTTCATTTAGTTCAATAAGGGTTCCGCTGACGTTATTTTAACAGCTGCTCATTTGCGTTTGAATAAAAATCAGGTTACTGTTGAAAATAGCGATAGTGGAGGTGCAACGCAACCTCTCAAATATGTCGTGACAACAACTGATGGTATTTGTAAAGAAATTGATTCGTAGCGTTTAAATCCCCCTAAGATGTGTTCCCACCCCTTTTACAACCTTTGGGTAGGCCGTCAGAGTTGGGGTGGGAGGTTGGTAAAATCCCGGAAATGTTTAAGCCGCCATTTTGAAAAATGTATGAATGCTATAAGAGTCAAACTTCATCATTTACCTTCTTTATTAGAAAAAAAGTCCGACAAAAATCTGATCTTTAAAAACTACTATAGCAACATGTTGATTTTGGTGGTCATTTTTGCCAAATTCCAATTTTGCCTGATATTCCGATCCGGAAGTACTTTATGACGTCATAGTTACCTGACGCCTTGACCGACTTTACTGATCTTTGTATCCTTGGATAGGGGAGGGTTATACCTATCTATTAATAACAAAAGTTCATAGGGGGTTTTATTCTAAATTGTTAGGGGGTCATTCGGAGTTTGTGTTACAAAAATAGCTTAGGAGGCCAAGATTTAAGACAAATAAAGAAACTGTGAATATTTGTCGACTTTAAAATTCACCATGTGCTTACAACCACCGCATGGTTTGTCCTAGCTGTGAAGTAGAAGTAGCAATTTGCAATCTGTGTTACGCTTCAAACCAAGGAAACAAGTCAAAAGGAGAGATGCAGGCACTTAAATACACACATCTGTATCAATTATTCTCCAGACGATACTTCCGCGCCGTTTTGTAACCAAATAATAACGATATTTTACTCTGTTTTTGTCGTAGAATGATGCAACTTAAGCTTGTGTGCTAGTTTTCATTAATTTGAATATATATGCCAGGTGTTGCTTAAAGGTGTTTTCATACATCTTAGGTTTTTTGGTTATATCACGCACAACAACCATACGTCACAGACCATCAAATATTTTTAAAAGGGTGTTCTTTTTTTCATTATGAAGTGACATGCTTACCCCTTCACATTTTGTCACCCTAAATTATCAAACGATGTTGAGTTGTAGATCTAAATACCACCCTTCAATTTCCATTATAGATTCATTTATAAATTTTGTGTTTTATAAGTAAAGGAACGTGAATTATCAAACGTCGGTGAGCTGTAGTTTTAAACAACACTCTTTAATTTGCATCGAAAGTTTGTTTATAATACTAGTAGTTTTTTTAGTAACACGTACAGGGATGGCACTTTTACTACTTTAGTTACTGGAAATTCCTACTTTTTGTTCATTTTGGAGCATTTTTCCTTTTTTTTTTAATCACACTTTCAAAAATTCAAGGTTTTTTTTCAAGTGATAGAAAGTTGCATAAAATGGTTCAAAGGGTCAAAATGTGCATGAAAATAGAGATTTTAGCAACTAAAATATCCAAAATCTTCTCCAAGGGGAAGCTTTTCTCCCTCCGCTCGAAATTGGTTTTCGATCGAGACAAATTTTTTACAAGTGGCCTCCATGCACGTAAACTTAATAGAAGGGGGTTGTTGCAACCCCTTATGTTTTTAAAACAAAACATCCAATGAACTTTGTTTTGCTATCAATTGATAGGACAAGGTATGGTCATCCTCTTTCTAACGATAAAAATATCAAAAAATACGACCAAGGCGTTACATAATTATGACGTCATACACTCGATCGAAAATCGGGATTTTTGCAAAAAAATGCCACCTTATTCAAAATTTTGCTATAAAAGTTCTAAACAACACATTTTCATCGTTTTTTTATTCTACTAAATAATACAAATGTAAATCTGGCAAGTTTCAAAGCATGCATATATATTTCAAATAAAGCGACTTAAAATGTTACGGGCCTCAACAACCCCCTCCTTCACCAAAACTTTGACGACCTACCATAAACCCTTCTTAGGTAGTATCTCTATTTTTTAATCAAACGACTGCAAAGGATGTACAAGAGATTACCCATATGCCTAGGGTCTTTTGCTTTCGCGTTTTTATGCAGCGGATAAAAAATATCCTCCGTAGGTAGACGAGGATTAAGGATTTTAATAGTAAAAACAATGTTTGCAAATCAAATGCAAAATCATAATATTATAGTAAAAACTATTAAGGCATTTTTCAATCGATTCTTACATTATGCTATTAAACTGACCACCGCTTTTATGTAAGTGGCCGTTCTTCTTGAGCTAGCTGTAAATGCAGAAACTTGTCATTTTAATTTTTTCAAATTCTCGATTTCCAAAAGTCCAGTTGATCTTCGTCTAGCCAAGGTGTGGGGGTTATTTCCAACCCCATTCTAAGGTGTTTTTCTCTCTGCTTCATACAAATACAAATTGTGATATTCTGGGATGTGCAATTAGTGAAAAACGTGCCTTAAACTAGGCATACCATTCCCCGTCTTGGTCGTACAAGATAACTGTAGCCTTAATTGTCTGTAAAAAGGATATCCACATATCTCCCCTTAAAAAAGAAAAGAAATAAAAAGAAAAAGAAAGAAGGGGGAGGGAAGGGGAAAGATAAGAGTCTTTGCAAGGCACATCTCCCACATTCACCCACAACCAAAACAATAGCTTAATAACTGAGTAATCAAACAAAAAGTTTGTTAAGGAAAAGTTAGAAAGTTATATTTTAATGTATCAAAAAGTTCGACATTGACATTTCTGTCATCCCGTTTAAACAAAGAAATCGCTCTGAAAATATGATAGCTTATTTAAGCTCTCTGATCTTCAAGAAGGCCCAATCCTCCCATTAGTTGTGGTGTTGTGTTTTTGTCCCGGGTGTTGTCTTCACCCCTCAAAAATGTTGCACTCTTGTCACAATGAATAGCATGTGAAAAATTACTGTGTTTCACCAAATACCTACAGTGAAAAAATGTGTAGGCCTACGTACACCAATGACAACCATGTATCGAAAATAAGAAATTTTGGTAAAAAAGAATGCACCAAATTATACGAATTTAGTTAAGGAATGATATTTTTTCTTGCTTTTTCTTGACTCCCACCAGGAGGCCATCCATCTGGACCACCGTGAATTGAGATCACAACACAAAACAAAGAGCACTTATACATTCCAGAGTTGTTTGATACAACCTAGGCCTATTCTGACATGTGTCGGCAAATGAAGAAGTACAATCGAAATTTATAGCTTTTGTGGGCATGCCTAGCTATTGAGCTATGGAAATGTGGGAAACTGTGCACCAAATGGTGGGAACAATGTTGAAATTTCAAAATATTATAAATCTTAAAGGAGGAATATCCCCCACACAACAAACAGACATATTTCGTCTATTGCTGAATGCGTATCCTGGAGTACCTTGCCAAGATGGAGGAAGTACTAATTTGAAGCATCAAGTAGTAAAAATCTACGCATCAAATCGAGTATTTGTGTTTTGAAATGCCAACATTTTCTATTTCTTCAGGGGGAACATCCACCTCAGACACCCTACACATTATCTTTGTATATTGTTGTCTATTTGCTTAGTGTTTTCCTGGAGAACCTTGCCCAGATTTTGATGGAAAAAGGGCTAACTTGAAATATCAATTAGCAAAATCTGTGCACCAAAACGAGTAATTTGTGTTTTGAAATGCCATCATTTTCTTATTCCTGAAGGGGCACATACCCCTCAGACACCCATTATTTGATTACCTTGCTCAGATTTGAATGGAAATAGTGCTACTTTGAAGCATCGTGTATTTAGGGAACAAATTGAATACTTTGTGTTTTGAAATGCCAACATTTTCTAGCTCCGGAGGGTGTACATTCCCTTCAGACACCCCCTACATACACTGCAAAAAGTTGGGCATTTTGGCGATGATTTCGCCCAACGTTGATGAAGTATACATCCCTACCAACGTTGGGCAAAACACAAATAACACTGTTGGGCACAAATCCTTGCCCTAATGTTGGGCAAAACTATTTAAGCGGAAATGCGAGTCCATCTGCCATCCGTGAAGTAAAAACAATACAAAATTTTGGCAAAAGTGTCTGATTTACAGTGCTTTTTTAATTTGCCCAACAGTTGGGAGGGATGCATATTTGCCTAACTTTTTTGCTGTGTATGTTTTGTCAAAATTGGTACCAATTACTCTATTATTTGTTGACACAAAACAAAACTTTGGTTTAATGTCATAAAATACCTCTGACCCCTCCTTTACAAAGGTCTTAGAACGTCCTAAACCCCACGTCATGGAGAGCTCCGCTCGCAAAAGGATGAGTCAACAAAAGTTGAGCCCCCTCTTGACAAAATCTGGATCCGCATTATAAACTCTATGTGCATATGGTAAAAATTTAGAAAAAAACGTTCAAGTAATTCAAGTAATTTTCTTGTTTTAAATGTTCTTGTTACTTTTATCCTTCATGTTTTGAATACGAAATGGTATTTGATATGTAACTTTTGACACAATGATGTCGCCTGTAGGTAACAAATTTACAAAATGATTAGAAAAAATATACAGTGACTCAAAATGTA
Organism: Ophiothrix spiculata; assembly: GCA_000969725.1. Classification (NCBI taxonomy): domain Eukaryota; kingdom Metazoa; phylum Echinodermata; class Ophiuroidea; order Amphilepidida; family Ophiotrichidae; genus Ophiothrix; species Ophiothrix spiculata. Next base: position 236,236 of record JXSR01S001114.1, on the reverse strand, counting down.
TCCCTCGATTAACGTTTGTCTGGAAATGGCGATGCAATACAACACGCATCTTGATCTTGTTAAGCCTTTCGTCAAAGTAACCCAACTTAGTACCTTGTACCAAGTAAGGTAAAGGAAGCTTCTGTAGCTTATTTTCCGCTGGGCATCAAGATGTTTTTTACATTTAGGTTTTTTTTAATGCAGGAGAAAGACGGAGAAAAACCAAATGCACATAAAGCACCTGTGTAAATACAGGGTTCGTGTAACTGAGTGACCTAGCTACTTTTGTGTAGAACGTACTTTCACATGTGCGATTAATACATAATATATTGCGACTTATTCCGTGTAGTTCAATTATTCGTAGACTCCTGGTTATGGGAGACACTCAGTGTCATTACACCGGATCGGAAATCGAGCCCAGGACCTCATTGGTGCAAAGCGAGGAAACTACAGCTGCGCTAACCTGCTCCCTCGAGGTTCAATTGTAATCATTTTATGGTTACTATGGCTCATATAATAAATCATTTTTTAAAAGATCAAAATACATTTCTTTATTCAGAATATATCAGAAACCATTAGTAATCAGCATTAAGTCAAGCGAATTTGAGAAACGGACGATTAAAAATACAACATGCATGCCATTATTGTATGTTCGCTTTTACTATTTGTCAATGCCATTATCTTCCACCAGGAATATGGCTAATTTCTTTCAAGATTCTTCAACAAATACACGTATTTGAACTTCAGTAACAAATCTCTCTTTCTTACTCTATATCTACGTGAGTTTCCAATTACTACAATCGTCTGGCCGTTTTATTTACCTTCATAATAGGCGATGTTTAATGTAAAAAGGCATGTACAAGTCGTATCCTTTTTGTTTTTACTTTTTTGTATCTTAATTTAACTAAAGAAAAAATATTTGAGCAATCACAGTCAAATTTGATCTACAACAAGACGCGTGGGATGTGTGATTTAATATATTTTATCATTTTATTAACACCCTTAACAAACAAAGCTATGTTTGATATGAATAGCAATTTACTGATCCAACATAGTGAAAGAGGGCATTAGGTTAAATGTGTTAATAAAGATATTAACGTTAATGACGTTTTATATACGCCTTTGTGGGTCATTATGAGCATTTTCCAGTTTAAATTGTTTAACTAGAGTTTCCCTAGCACTGCAATGGAAACATTCATAAAAGAGGATCAATATTTTATAAGTTATTTGTGTGCAATTCTATCGAGAGTCGCCGAGTAATGACTTACATTATTTTGTTAGCACTGTCTTTTCAAAATTGACCATAATAGCGTGTTAAATGGTAAATATCTTAAACAGTCTACACTCAAAACAAATTTGTCAAATTTACTTAAAAGAGTCAAGGTAAGTGGCTTGCCTCAACTTTTTAGAGTAAGTAAAGTGTATTTAAGGGCACAGTTAACCCGTCATTATCTGAAATATTTTATGCTTTGTAACTCAGCAACCGATAACTAAATCCATATAAAAGTATGCATTTCTGGGTGTGGATTTTCATGTAAAAGATGATTGTTAGGTCAGTTTTGGCCCAAAATGATTTATTTGTAATTTTTTGGCCTATTTTAGGCGTATTTTTGGCAATATTTCAAAAAGTAAGTCAAAAATCAAAAATTTTGCCACAGAATCATCCCTGTTAACTTACATCCCTGTTCTAATTGTGTCTCATTATAACATTATATCAAATCTATCAAATGAGTACCTTAGCCCTACTTGTGTATATTAAATCATAATGACTTATTTGGCAGGTATAAACAATATTTACACTAATTTTGCAAAAACACGTGTACATAATCTTCAATGTAAGGATGTTTAGAGAAAAAGACAACGTAAAACGTTATAAAAACAAAAAGAAAGAATCAAAGGAACACAAAATAATAGTTATGTAGTCGGTGAGAAGATAAGACATTTATCTAACCTGATTATGAAGCATAGCCAATTTGTATCTGATTAGTGTCTCGTTGCCAATTTGTTACGTACCCTATTCAGTCAAGTGTTATTCGCTTTCTTGTTTACTTCATTTGCAGGTTAGCCAGGTTTTGCAATTTCAGCTACTTTTTCATGTCATTTAAGGGTATCCACATGCTTATGAAAATGTGAATCCTAACTATTTTTCTATCATGAAAAGATAAATTGTTTCCACTGCCTTTGCGGGGACTCGAACCATGGATACGAGGCGAGCGCTCTACCGCTGAGCTATCAAGGCATTGTTGAGATCGTGAACTAAAATCTAAAACATAAACATTAGAATGCCGTATTTTTCTTTTGTTTACATAAAAATTGCAATTTTTGCCTCATTGGAATGCTCGATTTGTAAGTAAATTATGCGAATGCGTATATCAGACAAAATGTAGACAATTTAGATACTAAAATCAGGCTATTCACAGCTCAAAAAGGGCGAACTCAAGAGTCATAATTCACGCCTGGTTTTCGGGCAAAACAACGCGGGTTTGTTACATCATCATTCAAAATCAACACAACATATTTATAAAATATTATTTGTAATTCAATAAAAAGTATCAAGCCTACAATCTGTCAAGATTTGAAAACAGGCGAATCATTCGAACATCATGAAAAAGGTGTAATTTTTTCGAAGTATTTATTGACGCAATTTTGACCTTGATAATGGACGTGAAATCACTACTGAAGTCTCATGTATCAACTAGAGACTCTATATGTACGCCAAAAATTGTATTATTCTGATATGTGTAAGTAGATAAAAAGTTGCAGTAAAGATGCCTTTGGGCAAAATGGCCCCCATTTAGGGATCGTAGCCTTAACTGTTTTTCAGAAGTTCACAGAACATGCATTATATGCCTAATTAATATCATGTCTTTGTACACATGAATAATGGAAAATTCTAGAATACAAAAACTAAATATTGAAAATAAAGGAAAGAAATATTAAAACGCTTTTTTATGAAGTTGTTTCTCATCACACAACTTACCTATTTCCTCTAATAAACAAAAAAGGCAAAGTATATGTACAAGACCGTCTTTCGCGTAACTAGCAAATCACTATATACAAGACTAAAATTGGACCTACAGAGGATGATTAGTCCTTGATTTTTCTAAATAAAATTGGACCTACAGAGGGTGGTTAGTCCTTGGTCAGCCCCATCGCTTCGTCGCTACCGCTTCCTCAGCTCTGCTTTTATGCCTTATTTGTTCTTACCTAAGACGATACGCTCCCAGATTGGATAAAAGTCTGAAGTTACTACAGTGGCGTTGCCGCTATACACTAATAGCCTATAGGTGCTTCTATCCTTATATCCTTATACTTTTTAGACTAACTAAACGAAAAAGATACGACTGCTCTTAATTTTACGTAACTCTACTATAATATAGACGGTCTTGTACATAACGTTTTGGTATCTGTATACACGACTAGTCTTATAGTCACTACCATCAAAAAAAAAAAAAATTTTTAAATATTGTTTGCTAACGTATAACTGTGGTTGCTATGTTTTTAACTTGTCTACGTTTTGAACCAAACGTCGGATTGACACAAGGTCGTTTTATATCAAAGAAAAATACATAAGCTATTCGAATGTAACAATAACAAAATGTTGATTTTTGAGCCTTTTGATGTTGCGTCATAATTTTACTATTCTTCAATCAGATATAAGCTCTAATATCGTTTCTTAATGAATGTTTTACTAAAAATAATTTAAATGATCATTTGAACATGTCCTGCAAGTGTGATGTTTCGTACACACTTGGTATAAAGAATCAAACCTATTTCATTGACAAGTTAAAATTGACTTGCTAAAATAATTGACTGCAAGTAATCGTGTGTTATCGACACCTGACCCAAATCACTTAAGCGGTGGTCACAGCCCATGTTTTTGAGAGGCCATGTTTCTACGTTCATTTTTTTTCTAAGAAACATGACAAACGCAGGGAGGACGCACGTTGGTTGAACGATGAAAGTAATTAGCGCCGCACGACACGCCTGACCGTGAGTGGCTGCATGCATCATACGTTGTACACGTTGTAGGTACTTGCGACTTCCACGTGATTATAAAGTAAACGTACGATATACGCACACAGTCCGTACGTTCTAAGTGCGTCGTCTGCAGAGTAAAGTGTCTGTGGGATGAAAAAAAAACCACGTTGTGTGCATGTTGCCAGCACCAAGCACGTGCGGACCGTACCGATATTTAATCGGTACCCCGAACATAGTCAGCAAGCATAGAAAGTTCATCACGTACTAAAACTGCTACGTCATGTCTGCGTGTTCTATAATTCTTACACTGTCGGTACCTACAACGTACATTATATGCGATGAATCACCCCGAAAAGGGGGCCTTTGCGACAGAACACTTTTCAAGATACCGGTGAAAATAGGTAGCCAAAAATAAAGAAAATAATAAGAATTTCCAGCAGATTTTTTGTTGTAAAATTTGATCGCCTTGATCAATTTTCAACAAATAAGGTGTCATTATAAAATACGGTAACAGATGCAATGATAAACTCAAAATTCATATCATCTGCAAAGTCCCCCCTTTCGGGGTGAGTCATCACATATACGCGTCGTACGATTTTTGGACGAAGATAGCACGTACGTTCACGTACGACGGGTTGTGACTACCGCTTTTGCTAGCCATTGCAGGCAACCGGAGAAAGTTGCCTACTATCATGCTTGACGTACATGACTCATATTCGTCGACTTCCGTTATGAATTTGGGAATACACTAGAATGACTGCAATTGATGAATTGGAAATTACTATTCACTGTGACTGGCATTAACCCTCGACTTCCTGAACCTTTTTTGTAACACATCTTCTTGAGGGGGATGGTTACTACTAAGTCTATACTTATGCATGTATAACAATCGTGATAAATTGACAAATTAAAACACTTCGCCTTCACTTTACTTTTGCATATTTTTGTTAACATGTCATCAACTAATTGTAAAAAATAGATTGATAGCATTTAAAGACAATTTTGTACTTTTGTTTAAAAGTTTACCATTTACTTACTGTAACAACCAACGCTTTGTTCGTCCTAGATGTAAAGTATTAGTAGCAATTGGCAATCTGTGTTACGGTTCAAACCAAGGAAAAAGTCAAAAGGAAAGATGCAGGCACTTAAACACACATCTTTCTTCATTATACTCCAGATGATACTTTCGTCCAGTTTTAGCAACATTTTACTCTATTTTTGTCCTAGGATGATACTTCTTAGTCTAGTCTGCTAGTTGTCATGATTTAGTGAAATAAATAATGCAGGTGTTGTTTTAAGTTATCTTAGTCGATTTTGATGATATTTGTACCGTTAAAAAATAAAATAAATAATAATAATACTTTAAAAAAAAACACGAACATCCATAAAAAAAGCGTGATTGAGATACGGGTGTTCTTTTTGTGGACCTTCTTTTACTTCTTGAAGGCCATCTTTTGAACATTGTCAAATCGGAATGGTTGATGCCCATGCCACCGCCCCAATCCCATGGCTGCGGGCATACCTATGTGCCTATGAATGAGTGTTGAAGCATGGACGGTGGAAATTTACCTTTAAAAAAGTTTCAAGAGAGAATATATTATAAAACAAGAAAGACTACGAGCAAGTCTACAACATTTTGTCAAGCGAAGATCATTCATGTATTTACTTCGCCTTATTTCAAATGTGTATTCTACATTCATCCTTCATGTAGTGAATGCAAAAGTTTTTTATAATTTGATACATGACTTTGCGTCACAACGTTGTCGCCTAAGTTTTCATCAAAATAATTTGGACATGTAATACGGTATCTGCACTGTCTCAAAATTATTTATCGTCAGTGAACTTTTGTCTGGAAATAACGTTGCAATACAGCACCAAATCATATAATCTAATCTAATTTAATCTAATCTAATCTAATCTAATCTAATCTAATCTAATCTAATCTAAGCTAATCTAAGCTAATCTAATCTTATTATAGTACGCAAACATAATAACTATCCAACATTTCCACAATGGGGCCATGGTTGCCTTAACTTTTTTGTCAATGGTTTCTTGTGGGTTAAAATATCCTCTTAGAAATCCAAAATCAAATAAGACGAAAACTATCAATATTGATCCAAAATATCATATAGGATATAAGTGATCAGTTTAAAGAAGTTCTTATTTAGTCCTAATCTTGCCAGGTTCGAACCTAGCTGTACGCATATTCATGATTGCGAGACCATCGTCAAAGGAACTCGGCCACGGGTAGTAGTTGCATTATCATACGTATACATTACAATTACTGCTATTACTCAGAAAGCCAGGATCAAATATGAGACAAAAAGAGTCTCTTTCGATCCGAACGCAGTATCAAACATGAGCGCATTCTTTCCGATCAAAGTGAACCAGAAATATGTAACAAGGTGAATGTAAGCCGATATTGGTCCGAAATCGAAAATTGATAAAACAGATATAAATTGGATCAAACGTTATTATTTTTACATTAAGAATCGGAAATAATAAGGCAGGCGAGTTTGACAAATGATGATGCAATAAAACAACATGTGTAAATACCATCTTATGTCTATTTCATACTTGCTTTGATTATTAACCTACCATTTCCTGCCCCAATATATTTGAAGAGTTTGTTTCCAAAAGGGCATAAATCCACTTTTCATAGTTCTGAGAAAATCAGCAAAAACTTATTCCTCGTTATGGTAAAATCATGTTCAAGTTTTTTCTTCATTAAATGTTAGGCGTTAGCACTCTGACAAAACTGAAACCACTCACGGAAATCAGAGCTTTATAAAAAAAATTTATAGAGAGTTTTATTTTCACTATGAAGTGGATTAAGGCCCTTTTGGAAATAAACTATGGATTCAGGCCCTTTTGGAAACAAACTGAGATTGTTGTGCACTGGCAAGCTAAATTAAAGCAAGTTCTGGGAAAAATAGTTTGGTTTCGTGAAATTACTACTATAGTACTACATTATGACACCAATGACAAAATTTTTACTCAAAGTTGATTTTTGTTCTTTGCTTTCTTCATTTAGAGTTTATTTCCAAAATGGCCTAAATCCATCTGAAAATCTGCAAACGGATAATTTCTTGTCATGTTTAATTTATTTTTGAGTTTTTACTGCTTCACAAGTTACACTCTTAAAAAGAAAGGATAAAGTATCAAATATGAGCTTACCCTTTTCCGGATCAATTTTGATCCAAATTCTCCTCAAATTTGATCCTTTTCGGATCATTAACACTCTTTTTTTATCAACTCGTATTGATACTTTATCGGATCAATTTGATCCTTTCTCAAGGTCGTTTCTTCGCTTCATAAAAACGCAAAAGCAACCGGCCCCAGGCATCTAAGTAATATTTTTGACATCCTTTGCGGTCATTTGGGTAAGGTGGGGTTTAGGGCAGGCCGTCAAGGTTGTGGTGTGGAGAGGAGTGTTGGTGAAATCCCGGAAATGTTAAAGTCGCCATTTTGAAAAAAAAAATAGAATGCTGATTAAGATAATAAATAAATGTCATACTCAAAAGGGATAAGGCATTAAAATCAGTTTCACAGGAGCAATAATAGTTGTCTCGGAAAATATTGCCTTGAACAGCAGGTCCCCTCCCACTACCGGTAAAGATCACATAATTTGGTGTTTT
>JXSR01S001114.1:202224-222885 GCA_000969725.1 Ophiothrix spiculata | reverse complement strand
TTTAAATTTATTCAATTATTCTTTAGCTCATCAGTTAACAGATTATGTATTGAAGTTACTATAATGTTTTGAACAAATAATATGAATTCAGAAAAGAGTCAAAAAGACAAGGTAAGTAAAACATGATCCTCCAAAGTAAAAACGCAATATGTGCAATCAGAATTTTAAATGAAACCAAGATAGTCGTATATACGTAGATACGACTTTCTTAGTTTCATTGAAAATTCTGATTGCACATATATGGGTAATATACTACTTAAACAAGAAAGTCGTATCTGCGGACAACTTTCCTGCTTACATGGGTGGTTTACCACTTATATATACAAGTAAGTCGTATCTATGAAGATACAAGTTTCTTGCTTACATGGTTGATATATCACTTACACAAGAAAGTCGTATCTGTGTGCAGATACGACTTTCTTGCTTACATGAGTGATATATTAATTATATATACAAGAAAGTCGTATCTACGCAGATACGGCTTTCTTGCTTACACGGGTGATATATCACTTATACAAGAAATTCGTATCTGTGCAGATACGATTTTCTTGCATTAAACGTAAAATCAGTCATTCAGATACGTCATTTTATTTTTATTATTACAAGGTCAAATAAACATCATTTTCACTCACACCAAAATAACCCATATTTTATGATTCCATCAAAATCTTAATTTTGACAAAAATGTCAGTTACGATTTTTTGCAACCACGTGACGATTTTATTTGCCTTTGTTTTTGTTCTGAGGAGCACGTGTGGCCTAGTGGATACGGCGCTCGTCGCATAATTCATAGTTTGTGAGTTCAAGCCCCGCTCGTGTCAACGTGTTGTTGCCTTGGGCAAGGCACTTTATCCTCATTTCCCTTTTGCAATGTGTAGCGTGCGCTTCGGGCTGCAGTCTACTTAATTGCATTGTTGTGTGTTTAATAATTCTAGGGTGATTCCAAAGTAACGTTTGTGACCGAAGATTTGGAAAATTTCACTGATGGGATCAAGACATGCAGGTGTTTAAAGATTAAACTAATTTCCAAAATACTTAATAAAGTTCATATAACGTTCGGTAACGTTTTTGACCTCGCACGGAAATGGTCTTTTGCTCCAAATGACTTCAAAGTAGCATTTCTCTGAAATGTTAGCGAATTTTTTGTTGCGCTTTTTACAGATGATTGGTAACATATTAACAAATAGTTCATAAAAGTGGTAGGAAATTCTATCGTCAGGATTTCTTTAAATGCAATATTTTGTTTGGTAACGTCTGGTAACGTTTGTGACATTTTGGTGTAACTTTTTGGTAACGTTTGTGACATTTTTGAATGAAAACACGTGCTCATTCATGCACGGGTAGAAAAAAAATCAAAATTTCTGATTAGAAAATACTTTTCACGTACCGAGTTATAAACGTATGACTGAATAAATGCTCATATGGTCGAATAAATAAGCTGATTGTTTGCTTGAAATAAAAAAGGTTTAGTTTTCACTGGAATGAGCCTCTAGCAATTTGACCTGCGGGTCACGATTAGAGTTTGAAATAAAAACCTTATAACCTTACCTTTCTGTGGAAAATTAAAACATACCTGTTAGAGGTATCTAAATTTTACAATGAGCATCAGATGTGATAAAACAAATTAACGTTATGATACCAAGATCTCTCTATCCCATCTCCTCTCTGACATTACTGAAATCTGCAATTCAATTTCCTATTTTTTAGTTGAATTGTTAGGTGTAACAGGTATCTGATTGATGTCCAGGTCTACCTTGACATTAATCTTCAGTACGCAGACGACATTAGCTGGATCTCAAAAGTGTTGATCATAAAATTGAAGATGTCAAAAAACGTATTCCACATCAACTTAAATCGTTCAACCTTCACGTTAACGAGTCAAAAACGGAAGAACACGGAGTCAAACGTGGAGGAAACGACACATGGAAAAAATGCAAATCCTTAGGAACCTTGCTAGATACTAACAACGACATATCAAGGAAATGTTTAGCCATCCTAGCTTTCAACAAATTGAAAACCGTCTTTAACAGTAAGCTGTCTATCAAAAACAAAACCAGAATATTCAATGTTTACATTGAAAGTATCTTCTTGTATAACGCCGAACTGTGGACGCTAAGTAAAAAACTAGCCGAAGACGTCAACAATTTTCATTGATCACTACTAAGAAAAATTTTGAACATCACATGGCCAAAGAAGATTTCAAATACAGACCCCTACACCAAAACAAACACCGTTGAGTGGAGCAAGAAGATCAAAAAAAGAAGACTGCTACACTGAAAACATTTTTTCGTCAAACGTGGTGGAAAAGTTGTCAAACAGGGGTTATAAATTAGTCATGCAAGTGAATTTCCCCTTATTCGTCGCTTGACGATATTTGCGGGCGCATGCCAAACGAAAACAAATGCAGAACAAACTATTTTTGTAACTGTACGAATTACAAATCTGTGAAGGACGAGTTTGAAAGATTGACAAATGTACTTTTCGTTAATTGACAAATGCACATTGTCATGAGCTAAGGTCAAGACACACTAATGAAGGCATGACAAGCTATGTTGACAAACTTCTTTGAGCACGACTAACCATACCTGAGAGCTGACGAATTTGCATGACGAACGATATCGTATATAACGGGTTTCCGTACCTTCAAGAAGTGGCGTGGCGTTTTATTCTCGAGTCGATTGCACAGGAGGACAATTAGCGACAACACCTCTAATAATAATAATAATAATGGCATTTTTATAGCGCCTTTTACCGAAGATACAAAGCGCTCATGATTCGCTGCAGGTAAATCATCACAACCATTTGACTTCACTTAGAAGTGCTTCCGTAGAGCACATTCTATTGGTACTTCGGCTGTAATATTCACCCTTTGTACAGCTTACCATAACCTGGGTGGGGGCAGACTCAGGTGGACAAATCTAGTGACAGTTTTAGATGCAGGAGGAAGACCGGAGTACCCGGAAAAAAACCTACGGAAGCGAGTATGGACTCTAAACCAAATGCACATACAGCGCCGGGGCCAGGAATCGAACCCAAGACACCCGAAACGTCGTTCAATACTTTTATGACGAATTCCACGACAAATTATAGTTTGTCATACTAGACCATTTTCATGACAACTTATTATTTGTCAAATGATGAAATAAAATTGTCAGTGTATAGATAGGTCGACTATTCAGACTTCCTGAAGACGCGCCACCGAAGCAGGCCCTTGAGGAAGGCATCCGAAAGGTTGAACGGCCAAGAGGCAAACCAAAAACCACATGGCTTGAAGCAATTGAAAAAGAACTCCGATAAACTGAATGTTACTTCGTAACTATTAAAGAAAAAGCCCAAGAGAGACAAAACACATATTTCATCTTTATTATATTAAACGATTTATACAGCCCGCCACCGCAGAAGTGTGGGTCGGCTCAATACGCCTCGCTGATTGGCTATTAAAATACAGGCCAATCTACATCCGGGAGTTTTTCGCTTAACGCTATGTAAAACCAAATGCTATACGATTGGTTGAGGTTTGGCTGGCGTATTTAAGAAAAAGTAGAAAAATCTACAGATCAAAAAACTTGTTTCATCCGATAGCATAGACCTCAAGCTTTAATGTGAAGTAATTTGTGAACGCATTCGACCAACATGAGATGTTACATGGCTGAGTGAAAAGCTGACTTGCGTAAATTTAAGTAAAACTTTGACTTTCTACATCGATATCTCGTCATGAATTCGACATTGTATTATGAAATATATATCATAATGTAGCTTATTTTGTCAAGATTACAATGATACCAACCTTTATGGGATAAATCACAACTGTTTTTGAGAAAAATACGCCGAAGCTGCGACAGGTTTTTCACGCTTTGCGATTCAGACCCGGTTTACCATGTTTACATAATGGCAGCTATTTATTATTACCTCCAATATCCTCACTTAGAAAGTCACAAAGGAGTAGCTGCCATATGTAGTATTTCCAAAAATGACTCTGAATGTTTCATTTGATATACAATTACAATTACCCCTATGCCAAACAACAAGGTCACTAGGCTTTTATTCAACGTGAAAAGGTTTTTACCACTCGTCGTAATTGATGATCAATAAAAGAATCAGAGGCTATCTGCATGAACGCTCATGAGTGCTTGTTTTATAAAACCTGTACCACAGAGTAACAGAGATGACACTAAGCTCAAAACAAGGCCCCAATCATAGCGTAGTATGTGGGCTATAAACTATAGAGTGTGCTGAGCAGGAAATAAAGTTGAAATGCATGTGAAAAATGGACAGATATCGTTGATGGCGAAAATTGACGAAACTCGTTCATGATGATGATGATGATGTTAGGTGTAACGCCTTGGGAAGACGTTAAAGTTATTATGCATTCCGGTTTAAAATTTGTTATAACCACCCTCAACGGACAAGTTTTAAGTTTCTGTAAAATTAGAAAAAAAGCATATTACATATTTTACATTAAAGAAACAAGTGTCAGAGAAAAACAAAAGAATAATGATAATGTTAATAAGTCAAAAGGGATAAGGCATTAAATTAAGGTTCACAGGAAGAATGATAATCGTCATGTGAGTGCAAAAAAGTCGTATCTGCAATGGCTGCCATTTTTCATAAATTTGCATTGTACACTTTAGAATACGCTGGGCTCCGACATCGTATCCAAAATCAGACGCCGGTAATCTAAGCAATTGATTGGCCCGTATCATGAGGTATTTGTTTTCAGCGTCAAACACTTACACGCTTGACGCATTGGTGATGTTTTCATGCGTCCCGTTAGTGTTCAAATTGACATTTTTTGTAAAGTTTGAGTAATTATGATCAGTCGTTACCTACGATGATGGGCAATCTGAACTATATAATGAAACACCCACATCGAGGGTACCGGTGTAACTTTAGAATGTCCAGTCTTGAGTCAGTGCCACTTGACATGGTTCTTCTGATAACGATGTCACCTGAGGAACCTTTTCAAGAGCTACTGACATATGAAAGGGGCATTTAGAGAGATTTTTCACGTTTTTGTGCAAAGGTGTTAGATAAGTACAATTTAGGGCAGCCATTGTTAATAAGATTTTTTTGCATGACAAGTTGTCTCAGAAAATATTGCCTTGAACAACAGGTCCAATCCCACTACTTACAATAATCACTTAATTTAAAACTGGTATTTTCATCTTATCTCTAAAACTGTGCTTAATGCCCAATTGAGCACACTTGTGAAATTCAAAACAAGGCAAAGAGATAAACCAAAGAAGATACCAAGACCTTCCAAAATACGCACACTTACGTACAGTTGATGAGAAGATAGGACATTAATCAATCCTGATTATGAAGCTTAGCCCATTTGTATTTGATTAGTGTCTCGATACCCATTCGTAACGCGACCTATTTGTGTCAAGTGCTATACGCTTTCTTGTTTTCTACAGTGACATGTAAGCTATGTTGTGCAATTCAAACAACCTTTCTATGTCGTTTAAATTTAGTCAATTTAGTCAATTATTCTTTAGATCAGCAGTTAACAAATTAGAAATTGAAGTTACTATAATGTTTTGAAGAAATAATATAAATTCAGAAAAAAAGTTCTCCAAATGCCCTCCAAAGTAAAAACGCAGTACTATGTGCCACATACTGCGTTTTCACATTTCTGAGATACACAGCATTTTGCACATACTGCGTTTTTACTTTGTCAACAGGTTACCAGTATTTATGAAGAAACAAATGTTGTTTTGATATGCATCTCAGTTATTATAACCACAAAGATCTTTCTCAAAATACCTTGACATTTTGACCGTGCGCTTGATGTTATCGTGCTGATGATGCATTTTGCACATACTGTGTTGTTGTCATGCCATCAATTCATTTTTTGAAACTATTTGTGAAAAATGGTGTCTACCAGGTGATAAAACATACTTTATAGTAGGCAAATTCCAGCGTGACAGGCGTGACCATTGCATGAACCTTTTTTTCTCAGAATAGCTGGTAAATTTTATCTAAAGGCGATACCACGGAAATATTCCTATATGTTACAGTAAACATTCGATATTGGATGCTAAATCATTTCGTGACAGGCGTGACGTGACAGGCGTGACATTTGTGCACACCTAGTAAAACTTGATTTTAGCAATGGATCTGTTGTTTAATAACGTCTTTATTTATGATTATGATTTATTTTCAACAGTTTTGATACTGTATTATGCAAGTCTAATTTATTTTTGAACTTTAACCCTTGTCCTCCTGAGCTATTTTAACAACACGTCCTCCGAATGGTTGTTGCAACCACCCTAATATTTTAGAACGGAACCTCCTATGAACTTGATTTTGCTAATAATAGATAGGTATGATCCTCCCCTATCCAACGATACCAAGATCATTAAAATCGGCCGAGGCGTAACGTAATTATGACGTCATAAAGCACTTTCGGATTGGAAAATCAGGCAAAATTGCAATATGGCAAAAATGGCCACCAAAAGCCAAATTTTGCTACAAAAGTTCTAAATAATAGATTTTCGTCGGTTGTTTTGCCAATTAAGACAGGAAATGATGATTCTAACATGTCTTTTAAGTCTGAACTTTTATAGCATGCACATTTTTTTCAAAATGGCGACTTAAACATTTCCGGGATTTCGACTTCGTGACAGGCGTGACCGATTTTGAGATGTAATAGTGGAGAAATAAGCAATCACTGAATGTTTGTTTATTGCTTTGCAGATGTAGACTCCATGATAGAAGATAGATATTGATGTTTCACCAAAACATGACCTTTTAATAAAACACAGCAAAAACTTTTCATGTTTTTCGTGACAGGCGTGACATCTGAAAACGGCAAATTCCAACAACACACTACTCGGCTATGATTAACATTTATTACTAAAACGCGTTTTTTCTTTAGAGCACAGAGACTGGGGCTTCTTATACACTAATAAGGAAAAGCCTCAGATGTTTTTCTCTGTTTCAGTACCAAATCATTTTTTGTTGCAAATTTGAGGGTAAAATGTTACTAAGGCAACATCCAACTTATACCAGTCATAAAATATGTTCTATTTGCCTTATGGAAAAAACAAAAGTAGTTTCTGAGATCTTGACTTGTTTACTTTCAACTCAGGTATTACTTTTATGTCAGAATTGAACTTGAAAAATTCATGTATGTGATACAAGATCATGGAATTAGCCAGTACACATTTATGCAAAAAAGCAAAAATGACCAAAATGTCACATACCGGTACTGCGTTTTTACTTTGGAGGGCAGAATGTGGTTTAGTTACAAGCTTCAACTTTCTTGATGCTTATTTCAAATAATTTAAAGTTACAATACTGATGATTTACTGGATTGGCATTAGATATGGACTGTAATTTTAATTATTTTTCATTTCCAAAACTGCCTTATATCTCAATACATACCGATCCTGGGTAGTACGTTTACACAAGAATGAGCCCATGCAATTAACCTGAATACTCCAACAGTTTGAACGATGCTGAAATGACACATAGGTATCTCAAGACAATATTCAATCGGAGTCCACGAATGGCTATTTAACTTATCTGCTTAAGTTGCTTAAACCTTTTCATCTTTATATAAAAAGATTGACCCCGCTGGTTGGTAAAAATTGAAGTTACTATAATGTTTTTTGAACAGATGATTTTAATTCAGAAAACATTCAAAAGCAGAAGGTAAGCAAATCCTTGATCATTTGTTATTTGTTTGTTTGTTTGTTTACTTCGGTTGGTCCGTGGCGGACACATGCCATTAGATCCGTGATGAACTAATGGTCTCTTCCAAGCTCATACAAAAATACCAACCTAGATAGCCAGAAATGGCTTATCTATGCATGCTGGCCAATGCGTCTTTGAAAAGATGCCGAAAATAGAAAATATAGCAAGAAAAAGAAAAGGAGAAAGATGGCCACTCCTAACACAATTGTACATTTTACTCTTAGCCCTTACTTCGTGAGAAAAGAAATCGGGCGATGCAAAATTATTAAGAGTGCTTACATATGCGGTTTAATTTCAAGTTGGCACTTTCTTGAAGTTTGAAATTCAAATAGTTTAAATATTGCAATACGCATGATTTACTGAACTGACTATTCACAAAATTGAACTGATTTTAATTTCAAATGGTGCCTAAGGGTGAAAACAAAGTCGGCCTCCAAACAAAATTTCCGCTACCAAACATTTGGTGGTGACGTCAAAATGACGAGTGACTCCAAATAAAATAAATTCAACACCGAGTTGAGACCAAATAGAATTTCGCGCTAGATTGCACATGTATTGAATTGCCACATACATTGCACCAAATGTTTGTTACCGGTTCATACTTTAAATTCGATGGCAAATATTTGGTGACGTAACGACTAAATGTTGGTAGCGAAAATTTTGTTTGGAGGCCGACTAGGTTTTTAGCCTTATAATTATATCTCAATACATGGGTCCCTGGGATGACTTGAACCCATGTGTTGCTTCGGCGTAGATATCTTGACAGTGGTCATATCAAGTGAAGACTGAGATTACAAATCAAATCAAATGCTCAGCGCCCTGATCATGCTAACCGTTCATGAAATGGGTTATTAAAAACACTGTAAATTATCGCTTGATTTGTCTTGAGAAAAACATGAGAGAAACCGAAGACTGTAGTGAGAAAAGTCACATTTTGATGAAATTAAGCTATGGGTAGTTTTGAGTTAACTGCAAGGCAGCAAATATTTTGACAATTTCTTTGGCGATTATTCCATCGTAAGCTGTCGTCACGCTTGAGTGAATTTTGGGTGGAATTTTAAAATGCTCAAAATATGTCGAATTACATATCAAATTAATTGGCATGTCCTGTAGATGAAATTAAGCTATGGGTAGTTTTGAGTTAACTGCAAGGCAACAAATATTTTGATAATTTCTTTGGCGATTATTCCATCGTAAGCTGTTGTCACGCTTGAGTGAATTTTGGGTGGAATTTTAAAATGCTCAAAATATGTCGAATTACATATCAAATTAATTGGCATGTCCTGTAGATAACAAATATATGTACATACTTTTGTATATCTATATGGTTGTTAAAGAGATATAAGTCAAAAACCGATCAGAGGTCAAATGAGGTCAAAAAGTTCCGATTTGCACAGATGGCAAATCAAATTGTTCGTCGTGACTGTTGAATTCCAAAAAAATATTTACTTTTAGAATGATTAGTTTACTTAGTTTAAGATAATTACGATTTTTTGATAGGCGGTCACAATTATAGAGTTGGCCCTTTTGACATATTTTTTTATTTTCATAATTATTCAAATACGATCTTGTTTAAAGAGGAAACTATTCTATATTTCAACCTGACCGATTCAGGGGCATCTATAGAAAAAAAAGGGGTGGGGGTGAGCAAGTAACCTACCGTCTCCTACTCATTTCGTCTTAACACTTTGAAGCAATAATTACTGATGTCATTGTTTTACATTTGATCAAACATTTGCCGCAAACAACGGCAACAGCAATAATGATTATTCTTTATACGCAATTCAGCATCCAAGATTCCTTTAGATGCAAAAAAAGTGTAATAGAAATACAACAACTATCAACACACTTTAATACCTTTTAATATAGCTTATTTCCGTCGACTGATTAATGGGTCATCTCTACAAATAATTGTAAAGCAAAAGATTGACAGACATTTTCAAGATAAGAATAACTTGCAAAATTATTTTTATTTTTAAGAGGGGTTGATTTGAAATTCACAATTTGTTTATAATCATGGAACAACGTGAGGTTTGTCATAGTTGTCATGTAGGCCAAAACAATTGTGCGTCGCATTTAAAACTTAGGAAATCAGTTAAAAGAGGAGATGCAGGCATTTACTTTTACACCCACCTGTCTGAATTATGCTCCAGACGATACCCTGGCGCCGATTTGTAATCAACCTATAAGCACATTAAATAATACCCTAATTTGTTTTTACAGAAAGCTATGACCTACTGTTTGTGCTAGTTTTCAAAAATTAAGTTATAATAATGTAACATTCATCTCAAACCAGCCGGGCAAACCAGCCGTTTATGTTCCAATTGTTCGCAAAGATCGTTATATGAAGAACAAACAAAAACAAATAATATGTTAAAACGGAATTTAAAAAATCCCACGTAGCGCATGTCTATTTTGACTAAAAATAAATCAGAAAACAAACAAACAAAAACAAAACAAAACACAAAAGTGCATAGCGCTTATGGTTTTGGACCGAAGGAACCTGAGGCATTGTTTTTGCCTTATGTAGCACGTAAAACTGACAGATGAGTTTATAAACGGTTATTCTATTGTTTTTTATTACTGTGAAAACTAACACCACTGCAGAATTTCAGAGAACACGTAACACGTGTTCAAAAATGTCACACTTTTTAAACACCAGGCACGTACGTGTTCAACTTGTCAAAAAAATAAAGGAATACTTACTTACTTACTAAGGAATACATTATTGAACACTAACTTCGAAAGAGCGCATGTGTTATTTTAAAATAAGTGTTCAAAAATGTCAATTTTGAACATCAGTGTTCAAAACGGAACGCATGAAAACATGCTTGACGCTCGTGCTCACGCAGATTTTTAGACATACCAGGTGTTTAAATGTTGCTATTTTGAATGCACACGTTCAAAATTGAACACTGACGTCTGAGTCTGATGTGTTCAAATTCAAATATTTGAACACGTGTCAGGTGTTAAAAAGTGTAACACATTTTCAAATATTTGTCATGCACATATTTATAGGAAACGTCGGAGCAATATTGACTTTTTCTGAATTTGGTAGCGTTCTTATATTTTAAACAGCATGCACTGAGAATGTATCGTGAGTGTCAAAATATGCCATTGAAACCTAACAGAACGCAGCGTCTTGTGGGTGCGTGTGGTCTAGCGGAACAGTGCAGGATTCATAATCAGAAGGTTGTGAGTTCGAGCCCCGGTAGTACCAACGTGTTGTGAACCTGGGCAAATCACTTCATCACACTTGCCTCGTCGACTCGAAGGTTATTGGGGAGCTGATATTGGGAATATTACGATCTAAGTGCAGAGTGCACTTCTGCCTGGTAGCACCACTAACTGATGCGATATGATTGTGACGATTTCCTGATGGCAGCGGTAATAATAGGCAGCTGCGCTTTGAGATCTTGTTTAGGTTATTAAGCGCTATATAAAAGCGTGCATATTATTATTATTATTATTATTCGGCAAAATTTGTAGTGAAGAAAAATATGATAGCATGAAGTATTTTATATGTGCAATTAACCGTATTTGTCATACTTGCTTTCATTTTAAACTACTTACCGTCAATAACGTACACAAGAATAGGTATGATTTTGAATTATATATTATAAGAATAGACATTTTATGTAATGCCACATACAAATTCTAGACAACTGTCAAAATCATTTCTAAATCAGTGAGCATACAAATTCTGTCCATGTTAAATCAAATCATTTTTTACCTTGAAAGTCTTACAAGACGAGGATGTGGACTTGTCTTATTTATTTAGCATCTAAAGCAAACTAAAATGTCATAAATGTTTAAATATATTATGCTGTCGATGTTCTTTTTCTTTTCCCTGCTTCGACATTTTTGTTCATGTCATTTAGACAATTTACTCAAACCTGATTATAAAGTAAAGCTTTCTTATTTACAACACTGCCCTGCCAGGATCTCCCAAGAAAAAAACCCTGTAAAAAGTAGCAACTTATGTTATTTCCTCCTTATAATCCTACAAACCGAACAAACACATGGACCTATCTTTGTATGATAATTTTAGCCAAGGCATTAATCATCTATACATGGGTTTTAAAATAAGTTTAATTCATTTAACAAACAATGCATGTATAATAATTATTAAGGTTGATTCTTGATTGATGAAATTGGTATTTTAGAGCTTGTACTTTAAAAATCTGAATGATGCCAAAAGCACACACTTGAGCAATTTTTGTTATTGGCGTCAAAAGTCCTAAAGCTCATGAAATATATAGTGTAAAATTAGACCATTTGAAAGCTTCAACTTTAAAATTGCCGCCAAAAATGGCATGTTTTCAATGAAATCGATCAAAGTAGTCTTTAAATAGCCAAATATTCTGAACTGTATATACAGAGGAACATTAAGTTCCTCAAGATGTACCATTCACATATTTAAAAGTAAACAATATACGACTTGGAACGTCAACACTAACACCGTTCGCTTTGCACAAAAACAGGTTACAGGAAAGATCTTTGGTTACAGTAACTTCAAAACAGCATTAAATGAAATATTGAATATTGAAAATAAATAAAGGAAAATGGCTTTGTTGGTTACAACATAAACATCCCTTTACACTTTTGTTTATGAGCTTGTTTCAAAAAATCAAATGGTTATTGCGGTTCAACATATTCACACAAGATGGGATACAGCATCATAAAATAGCATTTAATTAAAAACATTTTATGTTCAAAATAATTAATGAAAATGGTTATTGTACTTCAACAAAAACATACAGTATCTAACTAAATGTCTTTCACGTGTTATAAAAACAAATAAAATAAAAAAAAAAACATCAAAAAAGAGTACCAATGCGACCGCCAAAATACCCATACAACATACGCATAATTTAGCAAATATAATTTTGGCGGTCATATTAATAAATTTGAATTGCACATCTTGGTCATTATGTCTCTTTTGTAGCCCCTAAAGCAACATTCATTCATTACTTTGAGAACAGAATATTTTAAATAATGTTGTAATTAAATGTAATGTCACTGTAACCAGTTTCTTTGTGTGAAAGGACTCTTTAATATATGCTGTCATTTTGAACCTAATATTGGTGGTTATTTTAGATTTTTCAAATTTCGTAAGAAATAATTTGGGGATACATGAAGTTCTTTTAAAGTCATTTACATGGATTACGTTGGATATTTAATATCGTTAATGCTGGGATAATGTGTTTTTGAAATCCATTTTGGTGCATAGTAATTTTAAACCTCAATATGTGCATGTTTTTTGATTTGAAACCTGATAAAACCTATTATGGGACAATATGTTATCATCTTAAATCATTCTGCATTGATCATTTTGAATATTTATTGACTATAGTGATGTTTGATTAAAGTCCATGTATGCGCCAAAACATACCATTGCTCATTTCTTGCGTTGTTTGGGTGGCATTTTTTTTTTTAAATATTGAACGGTCCACCATGCTAATGATACCAATAATTATATTATTTATACAATATCGCTTACTCTAGTGAAAATTCATGAAATTGAACATATTAACAGGTTTTATTTCGTTTGATTTTATGATGAAAATATGCAATTTTGGAGTCCAGTTTGAATTTAAAGCACACAAAATGACGCGTTTTTAAAGTATTTGCATTAGATATTCCATTAGCTTAAATTTGATATAAAGCATGGTATGTTTACACCAAAATATCATATGTATTTGTCATACATAAGTTGTATTTGAAAAAGAGGGAGTGACTTCTGACGCAAATAACAAAATTTATGCTAGCGTGAATGTTCCGTATATAATCCAGATTCTTAAAGGTCACGCTCTCAACTACCAGATTCATCAAGAAAATTGCATATATACCCAACTTGACACCCATGCTGGGGATCTATCCGACTATTACGAACTTCTTGAGTTCTACAAATTGTGACTTAGGGAGAACTTCGTGTACCTTAAGTTCTACAAATTATGACTCAGGGAAAGGGTTGTTGCAAACCAAATAATTTGTTTCCATTTGCATAGTAACATGCCCAAAACCATTTATGCAACTTAACCTCTTTTAAGCCTCTGTCAGACATCAATAACGTTCAAATATTACACATTTTGAACGTGTGCTAAACGGAATGAATAACGAATAAAACGTGACAGTATGGATAACGTATTGAACGTACTTGTAACAAACACATGGCGAACAACAATGCATAAAACAGAACAATAGTGGGAGAAAGTACGTTAGGCGTTCGTTTTGCTTAATACGCTGATGTGTGACAGATCCTTTACATTATATGCGGGTTGGGTTTTTTTTGATAACAACTAGAGGTAAAACTTTAAATGGGGTAGCGAAGACCTATGAAGTTAGGGAAAAGGGGGATGCTATAAAAATGAAACTCAAAGGACACGTTATATGATCACTAATTTAGGAAGTATTTTGGAGTTTGACCTCAGTATTTTCCTGAAAAAAAATCAAATTCCGAAGTACTCTATATGACGTCAGAAGTGCATAACTCCGTGGTCGATTTTAATGATTTAGAGATTTTGTTGAATAGAGGAGGACAATCTAATAGCAAAATCAAGTTCATAGGAAGTTTGGTTTTGAAAAAAATAATTCGGAAAAAAAATCTTCCTTAAACCGCATTCTTAGAATAATGAAGAAAGTTCGATTCATCTCAGAATCACATGCTTGGTTGTATACATAGCCCAACATCGCCTACGCATCAGCCTCGGTATATATTTTTAAGCCTCTTAATATAAAGCTGACCAAATCCAAAAACTTGCTATTGTTTTTCTAAGGGCTATATCAACTGTAACAAAAATAAGCATATTTAATATTTTGGTGTTACTATAATTGACCATTCTTCTATTTGTTTGTTTGTTTGTTTGTTTGTTTACCTCGGTTGGTCCGTGACGGACACATGCCATTAGATCCATGATGAACTCATGGTCTCTTCCAAGCTCATACAAAAGTACCAACCTGGATAGCCAGAAATGGCTAATCTATGCATGCTGGCCAATGCATCTTTGAAAAGATGCCGAAAATAGAAAAGATAGCAAGAAAAAGTGAAAGAGAAAGATGGCCACTCCCAACACAATTGTACAATTTACTCTTAGCCCTTACTTCGTGAGAAAAGAAATCAGGAATTCTAATCTCATGCCCCGATGCAAAGGCTGATATTGGAATATTTTTTTTGCCGAAGAGGGAAATAGGAACTCAGTGGTCAGAGCGCGTTCAGAAAATAGAATTATGTGACTGGTTCCGTACATATCTGCGTATTAATTAAGTTTTAAGTCTTTAAATCCCACAGAGTTGAACATTTGCAAATTATAATAGGGTTGGCTTGTTATAACTGTATACATTTTGATTCAAAATTGACATTTATTTTGATCATAGTTTGCATGTATTCAGCAATCCATAAAGACAACTTCAAAATATGAGATAATAAGACAATAACAAAACATGAAAATATATCAAAGTTGGATTACCATCATTTTATTCTTTTCTTTCGTAGCTTGTTTCATTTCATCTTGATTAACGCTATCTTGGAGATATATCTAACCATATTAGTTTACTAGCATACTAATATCCAAAAATGCAGGAACATTTCAAAGCACCTTGCTCCTGGTAAAATAAACAGCAACGCGATAACAAGACAAGGTCAACAAAGTCAATATTGTTCTGTATTTGTAAGTGTGATGTTGCTTGCTTATTTAGTACAGCTTTGAATTATGCTAATGTCAAGCTTAACAACTGCACAAGAAGAACATACGCCAATGTTGCTCTCAAGGCAAATATTTTAAATAATAACATGAAGATGTTTATGGGCAGGAAAAGAGACTTTTTCATATCTTTAACGACATGTGCTTATTATTAAGTTAACACAAATAAGTTTTTTAAAAAGCGATAATGAATTCCTTAGTTTTAAGAGGAAATACGATCTATTATTATCATTATTTATTCAATAACGACTTCACAATTAATCGAACGAATGTAAAGTATATTAGTTCTCAAGTAAAGTTCAACATATTGTATTGTGTAATAAACTAGTAATGTCATATATGAAAATTGTGTTATAACATTTGACTGAAAGTCATGTTCATTTTAAATGGTGCATGAAGTGTTAAACTATTTTGTAAAGATTATTCAGTATGCCATAATTGAAACTTCAAAATGTGAGATAATAAGACAATAACAGGACATGAAAATACGTCAACGTTGATTTAGAATCATTTTTGTTTTCTTTTTCCTTTCAAGAATCATTTTTCTTTTCTCTTTCATATGTTCCTATTTTGATTAATGCTATTTGGAAGATATATCAAAACATATTAGTTTATAAGTATCATAAAAATCGGGAATGCAGACAGACCTCAAAGTATCTTGCTTCTAATTAAATAAGCAGGAATTGATGATCAACAAACTCAACAACGACGCGATAACAAGACAAGGTCAGCATTGTCAACCTTTGTCTTTTTTTAAGTGTGATATTGCTTGCTTATTTAGTACAGCTTTACATTATGTCAATGTCAACCTGATAACTGCACAGGAAGATCAGACGCCAGTGTTTCTCCAAAAAAAAGGGGTTAAATATATGTTTATGGGGGAAGATTTCGTGCCAAAAGTAAACATCTAGACTTATTTGTTACCATCAAAGTAGGAAAACAGACATAACTGCTAGTGCTGACTATTAAAAATTACGACACAAACAATTGTTTAACCCTCGTCTTTCCGGGGAGTGGGTTGTAAGTCGCCATTTTGAAAAATATATGCATGCTAAGAGCCTGAAACTTGCAGGGTATGTTAGAATTATCATTTCCCCTCTTTATTAGCAAAACACCCGACGAAAATATTTTGTTTAGAACTTTTATGGCAAGATTTTGATTTTAGTATTGCACACATAAACAGCGGGAGGAAATAATATAAACCGAATTACCTGGTCATTAGGCCATTCCAGTAATTATATAGTGATACTAAAATTGTAAGCTAGGATAGTCGTGATAAAAAATATATATCGCTCTGGCCCAGAGCTACATCGCACATCGAAGAGACCAATTTTTACATCAACAAATAAAGCAGAAAAGAAAAGTGATGCACATAGATTATGAAGGACTCAGCAAATTAACACCAACTAGGTGACCACATTTCACATAATTATGTACATCAAATATCAATGCTTGGTCACTCAAAGATTTTAGTATATACTTAATTGAGAAGTTTCTGTTGTGTGTTTCCATCAAATAAGGAATATATTGAATAGTAACAACATTTTTTTCGTAACCACTAAGGACAGCTGTAAAAGACTGAAATCTGAAAACTGAACAGACTGAAAAAGTAGAGTTATGATTTAGCGAGTTACCTGCATAACAAGCGTTAAATGTTAATACTAATGCAAACCCTGGCGTAATATATAGCGGCTTCTTTAAATGGTTAAAAACCATTCACTTTCGTCATTACCGTAACTATCATCTCAACAGCCACTACAGTCATGACAGTCTTTATGATCAATGCTTATGAGAATCTTAAGTTATTTTCCTTTTTCTTTCTGTTTCCCCTTGGCTTCCTCAAAAATTTCATATTTGACATCTCCCTCCCTCTGCCAATACATGGCCATCTGTCAAGATTAATCAGTTGAAGTGAAAATAATTGATATAAACAAAAGACACCCTCTCCGGCAAAGGCCTTAAAATGTTATGTTTGGCTTATAATAAAAAATAATTAGGGTAGGTAGTAGGTCATATATTTATATTTTATTTTGTTTTACTTGATGTCCTTTTGACTTAAAAAGTAATTAAATTTCCTACAAATTATGAAATTTTGAATTTTGAACGCAACAAATACGAAGAGTTAACAAGCGTCTCACCTCACACAGTACGAAACTTTTTTCTTTTCACGCGATCGCTGCGTCAAGCAACCAATCAAGATGCGCGCTGTACATTGTCATTACCAATGCATAGTCGCACACGCTCTCATCATACGCACCCTGCAGTTTTAATTTGTAGGAAATTCAATGATTCCAATTATGAATAAATATAGCATTAAAACAAAGATAATGAAGCAATAACATTTTATTTTATGTCACCATCTTTCATTTTATAACAATCTGGACTTCTAAATAGTCTGAAAGTGCTTAATTTTACTGTTTTTGTCATATACACATTAAAAAGTAATATTTAAAAATAACAAAGTCTAGGGTCGACTCATAAAAAAAGATAAGAAAAGAAAAGGTCAGTCGAGTTATGACAAACAAATACATTTTTAAGGCCTAATGCATGGACTTGACTTCTTTTTGTGCAAGTATACTGAAGTCACTAATGTACATCTGTCATCGGGTCTATCATGGTGTTTCCTTGATTCAAGGCTGATAGGACTGGGGAAGGTAAAAATATGGCCTTACATTTTCTTTTTGTTTTTCTACAGTTTGGAGAGAGAGTTTAACACTACACAGAGAGAATCAGGGAGAGTAGATATATGTATTAAACGGTACAAAGGTGTTAAGAAGGGGTAAACCTACATGGTGATCATGCACCCCAGTTCTTCTAGGATCAGTGGATAAACTATATAACCATTGAATATACACAGAAAAGAAAACACAAAGAACATAAGATTGCTTAGATTAAATTTACTAATAAAATGAATTATCATAAAAATGCATGGTGGTAAAAGGTAACTCACTTAATCAAAACTCTACTTTTTCAAGTCTTTTAAGCTTCTTCAGCCTTTTCAGATTTCAGTCTTTTACAGCTCCCCAAACCACTTACACTCTCTCTAACGTCCATGTAATCATTATTGAAGAGACACTGACTGGAGATTATATTTAACCCATCACATTCCGCCAACTTTAGGGAATTATTTTTAAAATATGCACATTGCTGCTCAGGGAGGGTTTACCTTGTTTTCAAGATCAGTCTGATACACAATTGTTTTTTTATATCAAGGCGTTGAGAACTTCTCGGGAGCACTTGTTATTTGCTAGTGACTTGCGACAATAATATCAGACACGAGCTCTACTGAGGTCTCGAGACTGCTGTTTTTAAACACGTCGGATAATCAATGTGTAACGCCAACCCCATAATGTTTTGGAGTTGCGTCAGGCTGTGCTTGATGCTGGAGTTTTAAAAAAAAATCTGTCGGAATTGGAAAATCAGACGCTGTAGTCTTCCTACGGAGGAAAAAAACAACAATGTTTAATGATCATAATCATGTATTCTTGTTTGCAGGTATTGTATGAACAAAATATTGAGAATTCAACAAACAAAATTCTACAAAATTGTTCAACACATCTGACTTAATGTAATGCTTGTGTGTATAATTTCCTGGTAAATACATACAAGTAATAATTTATGATACCCATATATCCCTGCTAATATTTTTACATTTTAATTTAAATACGTGATGAGTTTTATAGTAAAAGCATTGCTTCCCGTTACCAAAAACACTCTCTGTCTATTATGTTTATGATATGAAAATATCCAGTGGGAGTTAAATATGACATCATTTTCCATCGTGGCCATTTTAATATGTGATGGTGTCACAACGTATAAACAGTTGCATCGACAGTTCCCTCTGTTAAATAATGTCAGAAAATGTTCATAAGTACAATATAAAATTACCGGAACTTCTTTTTCTATATAATGTTAATGACGGCATATGCAAGCAAATAAGTGTGATCCTCGCATGCGTTAAAATCGCGGAAATACACACATTGACCATCAAAGGTCAGTTTGGCTCTCCAGGACATTCATTAAATCATGATAAATTCGTAATTGAATAACTTTGCTATAGGGTGTATTTGGAAACAACTGTCAATGAAGTTATGTAGATACATTGTTTTATATCACAACTCTAAGCACTTGTTTTTCCCGGTGTAATGGGACTGTATCCCATAACCAGGAGTCCGGGTCAAATTAAACTACACGGAATAAATCGCAATCAATGAGTTATTGATCGCACATGTGCAAATACGTTCTACACAATTAAATAGTAGGTAGGACACTCAGTCACATGGCTCCTGTATTTCATCACACCAGCAATATTATCAGACATGAACTCTATGGAGGAGGTTTCGATGCTGAAATAAGTCAACAATGTGTTCGAGTTGCGTCAGGCTGTACTTGATGCTTCAGATGAAGTATCTGTTGGAATTGGAAATTCAGACGCTTTATCCTTCTCATGAAGGACATAGCCAATGTTTAATGTTCATAATATATGAAGAATTCAATTTGCATGGAATGAGATATATTTATCAACCATAAAAGTATATAACACTGTGCAATACATTTGACTTCATTTCGAGAACTACTTGTGCCTTAGCACTCATGGTAAATACAAAATATTTTTTGATACCCAAATATGTTCCTCTAAATACATGATGACTTTTATACACTTCTTCTGTCTAGTGTGTTTACGTGAAATCCCATGGGAGTTACACATGACATCATATTCCACTGTGGTCTTTTTGAATGTTTGAAGGAGCTATAGTGTGTAAATTATTTGCATCAGCTGGTGCCTCGGTTGAATAATGTTCATGTGTTAGAGTATGTTCATAAATATAATATACTTTTTGTCTGACTCATTATATGAAAAAATAATATGCAAGCAAGAAAGTGCAATCCTGGCATGCGTTTTAATTGCGAGAATAATGCACACATTGAATATCACAGGTCAGTATGGCTCTGAAGGGTACGGTCCCTAAAAACGTCTCGTTCGGCTGAATGTCATGTTTACTGCAAGTTTTTACCTACTTACACCTATCAGAATATCACTTTTTTTAGCATACATATTGAATAGGAATCTAGTTTATATATGTAACTTTACTAGTGATTTTACGTCCATTATTAAGGTCAAAATTACGCCTAAAGACTACTTGCTAAGTTGACCCTTTTTCGCCGAAACCTCATAATTTAATGATGTTCGAAAAATTCGACTGGTTTCAAATTTTGACAGATTGTAGGCTTGATACTTTTTATTGAATTACAAATA
>JXSR01S001114.1:99450-112685 GCA_000969725.1 Ophiothrix spiculata | reverse complement strand
TTTGTTCAAAAGTTATGGTACAAAATAAATTTGCAAAAATGCAATAATGAGTGATGTGCTTTCCCCCCTTAAGGTGTTTTCATCTTAACTCTAAAACTCTGCTTATTTCCCAATTGAGCACACTTGTGAAATAAAATTCAAGTCAAGGCAAGGAGACATATCGTACAATCAAAATACGAACACTTACGTATATGTGTAACGCTGCGGTAAAAGGGTCCAGTTGTTGGCTCGAACATGTTGCTCCTTGTAGCATATCTAATGTACAGTATTTGTATACATCAGTTATGCTACAATTAGCAACATGTAGGAGTTGACAACTGGACCCTTTTGCCGCGGCGGTACACATATAGTTGATGAGAAGCTAGGACATTAATCAATCCTGATTATGAAGCATAGCCCATTTGTATCTGATTAGTGTCTCGATACCCATTCGTAACGCGACCTATTTGTGTCAAGCGCTTTACGCTTTCTTGTTTTCTTCACTGACATGAAGCCACGTTATTGAAACAAACTTGTTTTGTCGTTTAAATTTAGTCAATTATTCTTTAGATGAGCAGTTAGCAATTATGCATTGAAGTTACTATAATGTTTTGAACAAATAATATGAATTCTTAAAAAAGTCAAACTAGGTTTTTTTTGTAATAGTTTAATATTGAAACGCATGTCTAAGTCGACTTGTTGGGACTGCCGTTTGATTTCGGCGATTGTCTGTGAACTTGTTGGTGATGAATTATTTTGGCTTGCTTATTCTTTTTCATTTGGATCTGATCAGAACCTTGTCGAGCGAGCTTTTGTTTGATGATTGTTTGTTATACGAGAAGTCGCTCGAGATTTTCATCTTTAAAAATGACACCTTGCCTCTGGTTATTGGATGTTTTTGTTGCAAAGTTACACCATAATAATGGTAACAGGGATCGGGCTGTTTCAGAAAACTATAATTCCGAGAAAAACACATATTGCGAAATCAAAACTAAATGTTTTGTTTACTTCATAATAACACATGCCACTACTTTAAAAACATTCAACATTTTGGAGTCAGATATCGAACTTCGTTGTAACGTTATTGTAAGTACGTCAAAAAGAAAAAAATGAGCTTACCGTTAATTTCATTGTGCGATTCCATTAACGGTCAATTCGCGGTATCTCGTGTAACTTGCCATCGCCGAGGAATCCCACACTTAAACATGGCGCGACCACCGTCGTCGGCCATTGGTAGCTTAATCTAGATCAATTGTGGTTCGGTTCTGAAATCCTCACCCTTAGGTTTACATAGGTTTATCGTGTGTATCAATTGAAATTGCTTTTGTTCCTGTATCATACTACTGGAGGGCTAAGATTATATCAACCACCATTGAGCTTGAAGAACTCTTAAACAGTGTGTTCCCCAATCTTTCTATTCCATCAATTCAACTTTGCAGGAAGTTCCCTACGTTAACCTGTTTTAAAAAGCAAATTCTGTGAGAGATCTAGTGAGCAGACTACTAGTAATGACATTACCTGGCGATGATCCTAGTCACACAGAGCTCTTGTTACATCAATCAGAGTCACAATGACGTGACTAGGAAGTGAATTATATTTGTAGCCACAAAATTAAACCTGAAATGTTCCTTTTAAAACAAGTTCTAAGAAAGGGCTGTTACAAGTCATTTTATACTGAAGTAGGGGAATTGATCAGACGAGGCACAGATAGATATCTTCCATGTTTTTCCTATTTTGTTTTCTAGCTTATGGCAAAAATATTCCAAATAACCCATATTATATGATTCCATCAAAATCTCAATTTTGACAAAAATGTCAGTTTTTTGCACCAACATGACGATTTGCCTTTGTTTTTGTTCTTTGGAAAATTTAAACTTGCCTGTTGGAGGTGTCTTAATAACACAAATTAATATCATGATACCAAGAAATCTCTAACCCATCTCCTCTCTGACATTACTGAAATCTGCACTCCAATTTCCTACGTATTGGTTGAATTTGTTAAGTGTTACAGTAGCGCACTTTAAAGTTATTATGCATTCCGGTTAAAATTTGTTGTTTTACTATTTTTATTAACATTATCATTATTCTTTTGTTTTTCTCTGACACTTGTTTCTTTCATGTAGAATATGTAATATGCTTTTTTTTCTAATTTAACAGAAACTTAAAACTTGTCCGTTGAGGGTGGTTACAACATATTTTAAACCGATATGCATAATACTACTTTAGTGTCTCCCCCAGGCGTTACACCTAACAATTCAACTTATCACTTCTGATGCTCATTGTAAAGTTTAGACACCTCCAACAGACATGTTTTAATTTTCAACGGAACAAAAACCAAAGGCAAATACAATCGTCATGTGGGTGCAAAAAAGTCGTGACTGACATTTTTGTCAAAATTGAGATTTTGATGGGTTATTTGGGATATTTTTCAAAGGTGTGAGTAAAAATGATGTTTATTTGACCTTGTAATAATAAGCATAACATGGCGAATCTCCATGACTGATTTTACGTTTAATGCAAGGAAATCGTATCTGCACAGATACGAATTTCTTGTACAAGTGATATATTACTTATACAAGAAAGTCGCATCTACGCAGATACGACTTTCTTGCTTGGAATACGCTGGGCTCCGACGTATTATCCCAAATAAAACGCCGGATCCCGCTAATCAATCTAAGCACTTGATTGGCCCGTATCATGAACACGATGAAGGTATTTGTTTTCAGCGTCAAACACTTACACGCTAGACGCATTGGTAATGTTTTTATGCGTCCCGTTAGTGTTCAACTTGACATTTTTGTAACGCATGATTAAACGCGGTGCGTCATGCAGAGGTCGCGCATGTAAACATTGCCATTTTGTCAACCTCTTCACCAAAACCTTCCACTCACGAATGACTGCCGGGTAGTTAGATACAGCGAGTACTTTGGAAAGTTGTGTAATTCTACTGGTCAAAATTTTGACTAATTATGATCAGCCGTTACCAGCGATGATGGGCAGTCTGAACCATATAGTGAAGCGCCCACATCGAGGATACCGGCGTAACTTTAGAATGTCAAGTCTTCAGTCAGTGCCACTTGAAATGGTTCTTCTGGTAACGATGTCACCTGAGGAACCATTTCAAGAGCCACTGACGTATGAAAGGGGCATTTAGAAAGATTTGTCACGTTTTTGTGCAAAGGTGTTAGATAAGTACAATTTAGGGCAGCCATTGTAAATACGATTTTTTTGCATGACAAGTTGTCTCAGAAAATATTGCCTTGAACAACAGGTCCTCTGCCACTACTTAAAAATATCATATAATTTAAAACTGGTGTTTTCATCTTATCTCTAAAACTCTGCTTAATGCCCAAATGAGCACAATTGTAAATTTCAAAACAAGGCAAAGAGATACACCAAAGAAGATACCAAGACCTTCCCATCATGTATTGCTTCCAATGGGACTTTTTGTACGGGTTGTAATTAGAGGGTTTAGAGACGAAACATAGCACATTAAGTAGACCTCATTGCAACTTGCGTTTCAGATAATTTTATCTCTAAACCCTCTCATTGACAGCCCGTACAAAAAATCCCATTAGAAGCAAGGCATGATAGGAAGGTCCTGATATCTTCTATTGAGACAAAAACTTGCAACCAAAATAAGAACACTTACGTACAGTTGATGAGAATATAGGACATTAATCAATCCTGATTATGAAGCATATAGCCCATTTGTATTTAATTAGTGTCTCGATACCCATTCGTAACGCGAACTCTTTTTGTCAAGTGCTATACGCTTTCCTGTTATCTACAGTGACATGTAAGCCACGTTATGCAATTCAAACAACCTTTCTATGTCGTTTAAATGTAGTCAATTATTCTTTAGATCAGCAGTTAACAAATTATGCATTGAAGTTACTTTAATGTTTTGAACAAATAATATAAATTCAGAAAAAAGTAAAAAAGACAAGGTAAGCAATACATGACCTTATATAATTATTGGGCAATAAAAATGCTCTCCAAAATGCCCTCCAAAGTAAAAACGCAGTAGTAAGTGCCACATACAGCGTTTTCACATTTCTGAGATACACAGCATTTTGCACATACTTCGTTTTTACTTTGTCAACAGGTTTCCAGTATTTATGAACAAACAAATGGTGTTTTGATATGCATCTCAGGTATTAAAATCACAACATCTTTTTTCAAAAGACCTTGAAATTTTGAACGTGCACTTGATGTTAACGTGCTGATGATGCATTTTGCACAAACTGTGTTTTTATTTTGTCATGCCAACAATCCATTTTTTGAAACTATTTTTGAAAAATTGTGTTTACCAGGTGGTAAAACATACTTTATAGTACACATTTATGCAGAAAAAAAAATC
The DNA here is from genome assembly GCA_000969725.1 of Ophiothrix spiculata. Taxonomy (NCBI): domain Eukaryota; kingdom Metazoa; phylum Echinodermata; class Ophiuroidea; order Amphilepidida; family Ophiotrichidae; genus Ophiothrix; species Ophiothrix spiculata. Next base: position 108,343 of record JXSR01S001114.1, on the reverse strand, counting down.
GAAAAGACCAAAATGTCACATACCGGTACTGCGTTTTTACTTTGGAGGGCAGAATGTTGTTTAGTTTCAAGTTTGAACTTTTTTGATGCTTCATTTTCAAATAGTTTAAAGTTACCATACTGATGATTTACTGGATTGGCGTTAGATATGGACTGTAATTTCATTTATTTTTTCATTTCAAAAGCTGCCTTATATCTCAATACATACTAATCCTGGGTGGTACGTTTGCACAAGAATGAGCCCATGCAACTAACCTGAATACTCCAACAGTTTGTACACATAGGTATCTCAAGACAATATTCAATCGGAGTCCACGAAGGGCTATTTAACTTAACTGCTTAAGTTGTGCTAAAACCTTTACCCCTTTATACAAAACGATTGACCCCGCTGGTTGGTCAAAATTGAAGTTACTATAATGTTTTTGAACAGATAATATGAATCCAGAAAACATTCAAAAAGAGAAGGTAATTTTGTTGTTGGGCGATGCAAAATGATTAAGAGTGCTTACAATTTAAATGCGGTTTAATTTCAAGTTGGCACTTTCTTGAAGTTTGATATTCAAATAGTTTAAATACTGCAATACGCATGATTTACTGGATTGACTATTCACACAATTGAACTGATTTGAATTTTCAAATGAGATTTTGAAACGAGCCAATGGTCGTCTGCACATGCTTAAAATTCTGAAGAAATTTTTGGATTTCTTTGGCAGATCTCATCACAATCTATGTGGGTTACATTCGCCTGACAGTCTGACTCCTTGGAGAAAATCCAAATAAGGTGTTGTAGGATAATGTTGGGTAACTTGTATTCAACATATGTTGATGCTTTGGAATTATGCAATTTAACTACACTTAAATCACGTCGTGATAAGTTATGTGAATCTTTTGCAACTTCACTCATGCAATCTGATGAATTCCGCCATTGGCTACCATCATCTAGACTCTAGAGCCAATCAACACAAACGTAATCTCAGATCTGGTTCAAAACTCTCAATCCCAATGTGGTCTACCAAACGTTATCGTAATAGCCCTATTCTTACTTTGTGCAATTACTGAATACCACCTTGTAATATGTTCCTCTGCTTTTTAACAGCTTTTTAATACAATTTCCTCATGTGCAATTCAGGCGGTGAATATTCATCTTGATATGTGTCTTAATATTTTATATTTTATATTGTTTTATATGTTTAATTTATTATGTATGTTTATATGTTTTTTAATTGCTGCAATTCAGCCTTTGGCTGCGATGGTGATTTTTATAAACCAGTAATGAATGAAATTGAGCTCAATTGTGCCTAAGGGTGAAAACATAGTCGGTCTCCAAACAAAATTTTCGCTACCAAACATTTGGTCTTGACGTTAAAATGACGAGTGACTCCAAATAAATTAACTTCAACACCGAGTTGAGACCAAATACAATTTCTTCGCGCTAGATTGCACATGTATTGAATTGCCACATACATTGTACCAAATGATTCTTACCGGTTCATACTTTAAGTTCGATGGCAAATATTTGGTGACGTCACGACAAAATGTTTGGTAGCGAAAAATTTTGTTTGGAGGCCGACTATGTTTTGAGCCTTATGATTATATCTCAATACCCGGGTCCCTATGATGATTCCATCCCATGTGTTGCTTCGGCGTAGATATCTTGACAGTGGTCATATCAAGGGAAGCTAACCTGATCATGCTAACCATTCATGAAATGGGCTATAAAAAAACCCTGTAAATTATCGCTTGATTATCACTTATTTTGCCTTGAGCAAAATGTCTTGAGCAAAATATGAGAGAAATCGAAGACTGTAGTGAGAAAACGTGCTTAATTCACATTTTGATGAAATTAAGCTATATGTAGTTTTGAGTTTACTGCAAGGCAACAAATATTTTGATAATTTCTTTGGCGATTATTCCATCGTAGCTGTTGTCACGCTTGAGTGAATTTTGGGTGAAATTTTAAAATGCTCAAAATATGTCGAATTACATATCAAATTAATTGGCATGTCCTGTAGATAACAAATATATGTATATACTTTTGCATATCTATATGGTTATTAAAGAGATATAAGTCAAAAACCGATCAGAGGTCAAATGAGGTCAAAAAGTTCCGATTTGCACAAACGACAAATCAAATTGTTCGTCGTTACTTTTACACTCCAAATAAATATTTACTTTTAGAATGATTAGTTTACTTAGTTTAAGATAATTACGATTTTTTGATAGGCGGTCACAAATATACACTGAAAACATTATTTCGTCAAACGTGGTGGAAAAGTCGTCAAACAGGGGTTATAAATTAGTCATGCAAGTGAATTTCCCCTTATTCGTCGCTTGACGATATTTTCGGGCGCATGACAAACGAAAACAAATGCAGGACAAATTAATTTAATAACTGTACGAATTACAATCTGTGGAGGACGAGTTTGAACGATTGACAAATGCACTTTTCGTTAATTGACAAATGCATATCGTCATGAGCTAAGGTCAAGACGAATTAATGTACGCATGACAAACTATGTTGACAAACTTCTTTGAGCACGACTAACCATACCTGAGAGCTGACGAATTTGCATGACGAATTATATCGTAAATAACGGGTTTCCGTACCTTCAAGAAGTGGCGTGGCGTTTTATTCTCGAGTCGATTGCAAAGGAGGACAATTAGCGACAACACATCTTTCGATTCGGATAGAACAACTCTTTAATTCCAGGTTAGGTTTGTGCCTAGATTATCATCACATTCCGACCAGACCGCATTGGATTCGGAGTCGGACAGAACAACACTACTGGACTCAGAATTCCCATGCTCATAGTTAAGCTTCATCATCATACTTCATCATCAAATTCTGACCAGACTAGTCCATCTAGATGGACCCCACGAGCGAGCGACGTAGGCGCACGCTTCGCGTTCGCTTGCGAGGTCCATCTGGATTGACTAGACCAGACAGCCATTGCAAAACCTGCAAGCAGAACCTGAGTGTTTCGTCTAGTTGATTTCACATGGATTGAGCCATACTTAAATGGAATTAGTCTACCGAAAACAAAACCTCTGAAAAACTAGTGTCACTTGACAAATTAAGTGACAAATTATTATTCTTGCATGACAAATAAATTTTTGTGCATGACAAATTATTTTTTATTCATGACAAACTAATTTTTCAGCATACTAATTGTCATGAGAAAGTCGTCATACTAGACCGTTTTTCATGACTAATTATAATTCGTCGTTCAATACTAGTATGACGAATTCCACGACAAATTATAGTTTGTCATACTAGACCATTTTCATGACAACTTATTATTTGTCAAGTGATGAAACACAATTTTCAGTGTAGAGTTGGCCCTTTTGACACATTTTTTTTATTTTCATAATTATTTAAATACGATTTTGTTTAAAGAGGAAACTATTCTAGATTTCAACCTGACCGATTCAGGGGCATTTATAGAAAGAAAAAAAAGTCACTTACCGTCCCCTACTCATGTCGTCTTAAAACTTTGAAGCAATAATTATTGATGTCATTGCTTTTACATTTGATCAAACATTTGTCGCAAAACAACGGCAACAGCAATAATGATTATTCTTTATACACAATTCAGCATCCAAGATTCCTTTAGATGCAAACAAAGTGTAATAAAAATACAACAACTATCAACACACTTTAATAACTTTTAGTATGAGTACAATTTAGGACAGCCATTGTAGATAATGACTTTTTTGCATGACAAGTTGTCTCAGAAAATATTGCCTTGAAAAACAGGTCCTCTCCCACTACCTGAAAACGTATTTCCGTCGACTGGTTAATGGGTCATCTCTACAAATCATTGTAAAGCAAAAGATTGACAGACATTTTCAAGCTAAGAATTACTCGCAAAGTTATTTTATTTTTATTTTCTAGGGGAGCTGATTTGAAATTAACCACTTGTTTATAATCATGTAACAACGTGAGGTTTGTCATAGCTGTCATGTAGGCCAAAACAATTGTGCGTCGCATTTCAAACTTAGGAAATCAGGTAAAAGAGGAGATGCAAGCAATTACTTTCACACCCACCTGTCTGAATTATGCTCCAGACGATACCCTGGCGATGTTTTGTAATCAAACTATAAACACATAAAGTAATACCCTTATTTTGTCACAGAATGCTATGACCTACTGTTTGTGCTAGTTTTCAAAAATTAAGTTATAATATAGGTACCACTCATCTCAAACCAGCCGTTTATGTTCCAATTGTTCGCAAAGATCGTGATATGAAGAACAAACAAAAAAAAACAAATAATAGGTAAAAATGGAAAAAACAAAATCACTAAAAACAAATCAGAAAACAAACAAACAAAAACAAAACAAAACACAAAAGTGCATAGCGCTTATGGTTTTGGACCGAAGGAACCTGAGGCATTGTTTTTGCCTTATGTAGCACGTAAAACTGACAGATGAGTTTATAAACGGTTATTCCATTGGGTTTTTTTTACTGTCAAAACTAACACCACTGCAACATTTCAGAGAACACGTAACACGTGTTCAAAATTGTCACACTTTTTAAACACCAGGAACGTACGTGTTCAACTTGTCAAAAAATAAAGGAATACTTAACATTATTGAACACTAACTTCGAAAGAACGCATATGTTATTTTAAAATAAGTGTTCAGAAATGTCCATTTTGAACATAAGTGTTCAAAACGGAACGCATCAAAACATGCTTGACGCTCGTGTTCACGCAGATTTTTAGACATACCATGTGTTAACATGTTGCTGTTTTGAATGCACACGTTCAAAATTGAACACTGACGTCTGAGTCTGATGTGTTCGAATTCAAATATTTGAACACGTGTCAGGTGTTTAAAAGTGTAACACATTTTCGAATATTTGTCATGTACATATTTATAGGAAACATAGGAGCAATATTGACTATTTTTTTGAATTGGTAGCTTTCTTATATTTTAAACAGCATGCACTGAGAATGTATCGTGAATGTCAAAATATGGCATTGAAACCTAACAGAACACAGCGTCTGGTGTTCTGCAAAATTTGTAGTGAAGAAAAATCTGATAGCATGAAGTATTTTATATGTGCAATTAACCGTACTTGTCATACTTGATTTTATTTTAAAAACACTTCTTACCGTCAGTAACGTATACTAGAAGAGGTATGATTTTGAATTATATATTATAAGAATAGACATTTTATGTAATGCCACATACAAATTCTAGACAACTGTCAAAATCTTTTCTAGATCAGTGAGCATAAAAATTCTTTCCATGTTAAATCAAATTATTTTTTACCTTGAAAGTCTGGAAAGACAGACAAGACGAGGATGTGGACTTGTCTTATTTATTTAGCATCTAAAGCAAACTAAAATGTCATCAATGTTTAAATATACTATGCTGTCGATTTTCTTTCCTTTTCCCTGCTTCAACAATTATTTTCATGTCATTTAGACAATTTACTCAAACCTGATTATAGAATATAGCTTCTTATTTACTACACTGCCCTGCCAGGATTTCCCGAGAAAAAAACCCTGTAAAAAGTAGCAACATATGTTATTTCCTCCTTATAATCCTACAAACCGAACAAACACATGGACCTATCTTTGTATGATAATTTTGGACCAAGGCATTCATCATCTATACATGGGTTTTAAAGTAAGTTTTATTCATTTAACAAACAATGCATGTATAATAATTATAAAGGTTGATTCTTGATTGATGAGATTGGTAGTTTAGAGCTTGTACTTTTAGAATCTGAATGATGCCAAAAGCACACACTTGAGCAATTTTTGGTATTGGCGTCAAAAGCCCTACATGTTTTACAGAACTCAATTGAGTTGTAACTATTTCATGTTTAGTATCAAATTAAAGCTTATGAAATATACAATGTAAAATTAGACCATTTTAATGCTTCAACTTTAAAATGGTCGCCAAAACTATTTTCAATGAAATCGATCAAAGTAGTCTTTAAATAGCCAAATATTCTGAACTATCTATACAGAGGAACATTAAGTTCCTCAAGATGTACCATTCACATATCTAAAAGTAAAAAATATACGACTAGAAATGTCAACACTAACACCGTTCGCTTTGCACAAAGACAGGTTACAGCAAAGATCTTTGGTTACAGTAACTTCAAAACAGCATTAAATGAAATATTGAATATTGAAAATAAATAAAGGAAATGGCTTTGTTGGTTACAACATAAACATCCCTTTACACTTTTGTTTATGAGCTTGTTTCAAAAAATCAAATGGTTATTGCGGTTCAACATATTCACTCAAGATGGGATACAGCATCATCAAAATAGCTTTTAATTAAAAACATTTTTTTTGTTCAAATAATTAATGAAAATGGTTATTGTACTTCAACAAAAACATACGGTATGTAACTAAATGTCTTTCACGTGTTACAAATAAAAAAAATATAAAAAAAACAACATCAAAAAAGAGTACCAATGCGACCGCCAAAATACCCATACAACATACGCATAATTTAGGAAATATAATTTTGGCGGCAATATTAATAAATGTGAATTACACATCTTGGTCAGTATGTCTCTTTTGTGGCCCCTAAAGCAACATTCATTAATCACTTTGAGAACAGAACATTTTAAATAATGTTTTAATTAAATTTAATGTCGCTGTAACCAGTTTCTTTGTATAAAAGGACTCTTTTAATATATGCTGTCATTTTGAACCTTATATTGGTGGTTATTTTAGATTTTTCAAATTTCGTAGGAAATATTTTGGGGATACATGATTCCTTTAAAGTTATTTACATGATTGCGTTGTATATTAAATATCGTTAATGCTGGGATAATGTGTTTTTGAAATCCATTTTGGTGCAAAACAATTTTAAACCTTAATATGTGCATGTTTTTGGATTTGAAACCTGTTAAAACCTATTATGGGACAATATGTTATCATCTAAAATCATTCTGCATTGATCATTTTAAATATTTATTGACTGTAGTGATGTTTTATTTTAATTTAAAAATTCCATTTATGCGCCAAAACATACCATTGCTCATTTCTTGCGTTGTTTGGGTGGCAATTATTTGTTTAAATATTGAACGGTCCATGTTAATGATAACAATAATGATATTATTTATACAATATCGCTAACTCTAGTGAAAATTCTTGAAATTGAACATATTAACAGGTTTTATTTCGTTCGATTTTATGATGTAAATATGCAATTTTGGCGGCCAGTTTGAATTTGAAGCACACAAAATGACGCGTTTTAAAAGTATTTACATTAGATATTCCATTAGGTTTAATTTGATATAAAACATGGTATGTTTACAACAAAATATCATATATATGTGTCATACATAAGTTGTAGCGTGAATGTTCGGTATATAATCCAGATTCTTAAAGTTCACGCTCTCAACTACCATATTCATCAAGAAAAATTGCATATATACCCAACTTGACACCCATGCTAGGGATCTATCCGACTATTACGAACTTCTTGAGTTCTACAATTTGTAACTTAGGGAGAACTTAAATTGTGACACAGGAAGAACTTCGTGTATCTTAAGTTCTTCAAATTGTGACTCAGGGAAAGGGTTGTTGCAAACCAATTTTTTTTTTCAATTGCATAATACTGCAAAAGTAACATGATCAAAACCAATGCAACTTAACCTCTTTTAAGGCTCTGTCAGACATCAATAACGTTCAAATATTTAACATATTGAACGTGTGCTAAACGGAATGAATAACGAATTAAAATTGACCGTATGGATAACGTATTGAACGTACTTGTAACGAACACATGGCGAACAACAATGCATAAAACAGAACAATAGTGGGATAAAGTACGTTAGGAGCACGTTTTGCTCTATACGGTGATGTGTGACAGATCCTGGACATTATATGCGGGTTTTTTTTTTTGTTTGATTTTTTAAAAAAACTAGAGGTATCACTTAAAATGGGGTAGCGAAGACCTATTAAGTTAGGGAAAAGGGGGATGCTATAAAAATGAAACTTAAAGGACACGTTATTTGATCACTAATTTACAAACAAAATCCGCTGAAAGTTTGATATTTAGGAAGTATTTTGGAGTTTGACCTATTTTCCTGAAATACTCCAATTCCGAAGTACTCTATGACGTCAGAAGTGCATAACTCCATGGTCGATTGTAATGATTGAGAGGTTTTATTGAATAGAGGAGGACAATACCTATCTAATAGCAAAATCAAATTCATAGGAAGTTCGGTTTTGAAAAAAAAAATCGGATTGTTGCAATAATTCGGAAAAAAAAAATCCTCCTTAAAGCGCATTCTTGGAATATTGAAGAAAGTTCGATTCATCTTAAAATCACATGCTTGTTTGTATACATAGCCCAACATCGCCTTCGCATCAGCCTCGGTATATATTTTTAAGGCTCTTAATATAAAGCTGACCAAATTCAAAAACTTGCTATTGTTTTTTGTAAGGGCTATATCAACTGTAACAAAAATAAGCATATTTAATCTTTTGGTGTTACTATAATTAACCATTCTTCTATTTGGCATATGTGTCCCGCCGCGGCAAAAGGGTGCAGTTGTCGGCTCCTACATGTTACTCATTGTAGCATATCTGATGCATACAAATAGCATACATCAGATATGCTACAAGGAGCAACATGTACGAGCCGACAACTGGTCCCTTTTGCCGCGGCGGTCCACATATTTTTTTTGCCGAAGAGCGAAATAGGAACTCAGTGGTCAGAGCACGTTCAGATAATAGAATTATGTGACTGGTTCCGTACATATCTGCGTATTAATTAAATTAAATCCGGCAGAGGTGAAAATTTGCAAATTATAATAGTAGCCCAGCAGATAAAATCTGAAATCCCTCTAGAAATCGAAAAAGTGAAAATTTCGGTATATATAGGAATTTTTGTTTTATAATTATTCTCTGGT
>JXSR01S001114.1:72718-88810 GCA_000969725.1 Ophiothrix spiculata | reverse complement strand
TGCAGAGGGGAGCTCATGGAGTTGGGATGTTCTTATTATGGCTGTTTAAATATAGCAACTATGTACTAAAACAAGTATCTAACAATGTCTAAACAGGTCAACTACAAGGTCAAATGTGACAATGTGATTAGGACATTGACATGGAAATGCTATTTTAGTGATGTGAAATTTTTTTCAGAAATTTGTATACATCTATATTGTATAAATATAATTTTAAAAAGGGAGCTATTGGAGTTGGGATGTTCTTATTCTGACGTATTCAATTGTCTAAATATTATGTTGCTAACATGATTCAAATCCAATATGGTACCCATAAAAAGTCCAAATTGCCGCCAGATTATAGTTTGGAGTCACAAAATGTGTTAGATTGGCACATTAAAACCTGTTTTGTTTCAAAAGAATTAATGGAAAGTGGTTTTCAATATGATCGATTAGAGACAGCTTTACCGGGTACCAGGTTACTAACAGACCAACCTCTCCTTAGTTTTGTTGCTATATGTTCCAAATTTAAAATGGCGCCCTTAAAAATCAAAATGACCGCCAAAATTGATATAAAACCATGAATACAGCAATGAAAAATTTGATTTTACTTCAAAATATCGATAAAAGATGGCTTTGAAAGATCAAACAGACCAATTTTACTTAAACTCAATTAATAACATGTCTTAAAATCAGGATAGAGCCTATGATACATGATAGGTTCATATAGTTTATCTTTTAATAAATACAATTAAAGACTGGATGATTGGCAGCCTTTTTGGATCATGATAAAGTAAGATACTAAAAAGTCAAATACAGTCAGGGTCTATATATTTTTCTGTAGATGATATTGACAAATTACATACTGTAACAATAGTGGCTTTTTGCATCCATTTTGGCGGCCATTTTGTAAAATATACCTGAAATGTAGAATGTAAGCATAATTTTATAATCACAGCTAAAATATTTACTAAAATATTGCAAATTTGCATATGCACATTTCCCTTTAAATACGGGATGATTGTTATAGTAATAACATTGCTTTTTGTAACTACAAACACACTCTCTCTGTCTCATGTGTTTATGTAAAATCCCATGGGAGTTAAAATGACATCATGTTCCATTGCCTTCTTTGACTTTTTAATGTTTGAAGGTGTTACAACGTGTAAATAATTGCATCCACGGGACCGTCCGTTGAATATAGTAAGAACATGTTCATTTATTCAATATACTTTTTTCTGACTCAATAATGATGATAATGACAAAATATTCAAGCAAATAAGTGTAATTTTCGCATGCGTCAGGGCCGTACGAAGGTATGTAAGCCAAGGGGGGCAAACACATTTACCGTCCCGAAATTCATGTTTCGTCCCGATGTATATACCGTCAATTTGTTTATAATGCGCTTGAAGCGCGCAAAAATTTTGCTATTTTCAGCCAAAAATCGATTTAAAACCTTGATATTTGTGCTAAAATTGGCTTATTTTGACTAAAAATTTGCGGGACAGTAATATCCGGACGGTAAAAGTAGTAAACTATCGTCCCGATATTTAAATTTTTGTCCCGCCAGCGTCCCGATTTTTCGAGCCAGGGGGGCGAGTGCCCCCCCCCCTGCCCCCCGCTTCGTACGGCACTACGTCAGCATTGCAGGAATAATACACACATTGACTATCAGAGTTCAGTTTGGCCCTACAGGAAACGCAATAACCCTCGTCCAAACTAAGGGGATGGGGGTCGGGGTGGGGTGGGGTACTTACGACCACATCCCATAACGGATCGTCGCCGATTGCCCCAAAACGCAAAACAAAGTGACCAAGGACATCTAAGTTATTGTTGTTACATCCTTTGCGGTCATTTTGATGAAAAACGTCGAGATACCACCTTATGGGGTGTGTGGGGGGGGGGGTGCGCGGTAACCACCACCCTCCCTATATAAAAGTCGCCATTTCGAAAAATATCTGCATGCACAAGCTTAAACTTACAAAACATGTTAGAACTACCATTTCCTTTATTAATTGGCAAAAAACTTGATTTAAAATCCGATATTTTTGATATAATAATTGACTGATTTCATGATGTTGGTATCAATAGAAAGAGGAGACCCTACCCTATACTATGGTATAAAACAACCACTATTTTGATGCGTCAATTTCATTTTCACAGGGATGTGGGGTGGTAACCTCCCCCCCCCCCCCTAGTAGAAATTAGCGTAGGTGGACGAGGATTAAATCATAATTAAACGCGTAATTGAATTTGAATTGAATTAGAGGGAATTGTTACAGTGTTTTTATAGGGTGTCTATGGTCATATAGCATTGGTATGGTTAGTTACACATTTAAAAACTATTTACATTACAATAGGACATATTCTTGAAGGGAAAACATTCAGAAACCATCCAATTACAGTCTAAGATGGGGGTGGGTGGTCGGACGGATCGCCAATACGCCGGGACAGTTGTGACGTCATAATTTATGCACAATGGCTTACACGTGCGTTTTGGACCCAAAACAAACGGTGAGGCCATTTTTGCCACACGTTAAATCTATGGGGGAAAAAAGTCTGACTCCGATTTTATACCATAACTTTCGTCTAAAACAAAAATAAGCGAAAACAAGCCGGCCTATTATGCTGAAGGTTGTGATAACAAGCCAGGACGGGACCCCTGCCGTTATTTTTGTCTTCTAACCGAGAAAAATCAGTCTGAATTGTATGTTTACATGTGCCTATTGTGTTAATACGTATGATTAGTGGACATGATCATTTGTTTGGGTCCAAAACGCACGTGTAAGCCATTGTGCATAAATTATGACGTCACAACTGTCCCGGCGTATAATTGCACCAAAACGCAAAACAAAGCGACTCTAGTTTTTTCATCCTTTGTGGTCATTTTGACGAGAACAAAAATCGGGGGTACCACCTAAGGTGGGGTTATGGTAGGCCATCAAAGTCCGAGGGTGGGTGTACACCTCGAAACATTTTAAATTGTCATGTTGAAAAATATACAAGTCATTATACAAGGTGTGCAGAAATTATACAGGGTGTAATGTATTGGATTAATTAAATTTCTTTCAGATACTATATTTGGGTTTGTCGCCACTTGGTCCAAACCCATTTACTCCAATGCTACTTAGTCCAATGTAATTTGGTCCAAACTCATTTGGTCCTATAAGCTGGTCCAATTGACTGTTTGTCTACATTTTAAGACTGATTTATCGCTTGTAATTTCTTAATAAGTATATTTGTTATGATCTGGAAATATTTGAACAAGATCGGAAGATCTGAACCGTGTTAATTTATAAAATTTCGAAAAAAGGGGCTCCTGTTTTCCTTTTTTTAAGACAACGATTAAAGTAATTTTGATTTTTTTTTCAATTATCAAGTAGTCAAGTTCAGCAAATTTTTAAAGATTCTTACCATTATACATATGCTAAGTATCGTGATAGTTTGTCAGAATGCAAAATCTGGCAATCAATATGACATTCCAACACTCTTGTTGGTAAACCAGGGCCAATGGCCTTAAGGCTACAGTCCCTAAAAACGTCTCGCTCGGCTGAATGTCATGTTTTCTGCAAGTTACTACTTACACCTATCAGAATATCACAATGTTTAGCGTTCATATTGAATAGAGTCTCTTATTTAGGTGGGGTTCCCTTTCGATTACGGGCACTTGTGCATACATCGGGATGGTTTTACGAAGCCGTGATTACGGGGAAAAAACTGGGTAATTACGAAGTGTTAGTGGGTAATTACTTTAATACTCAACTAAGCACTTCGCAAAGTTGTCAAACTGTTTACAAATTGAGTCCTCTAGATTTATTGATCGATCAATATTTCTCTTTTGTCAGTGTTGACTCGGTCGATCAGAGGTCGATGGGGATAAAAACATTTATCCCTGCAATTTTCTTGGTCTATCGACTTTTAAATATGAGTCAATAATTGATTGAAACAAACTAATTAGTTCAAATGCAGTTTAAATGGACAATTTTAAGTTTTTGCAAATACCGCCTGTAAAATTATGGTACTAGTAGCTGAGATAAGTAAGTTTACTTATCTCAGCTAGTAGTTGGAAAAAAAATGGGTTAACAGAATATATTGTTAGAAAAATTCTCAAAATAACAATATTTGAAATCTGCAATATTAGTAAGCTTTTAAGCATGTGCTGTACGTCAATTGCAACACTAAATTTGTTTATGAAAGGTAACCGTTGAAATAGAATGATTAAAAATACGGGCAGTTCCGTGAGGCACTTCACGGTAATGAGTGGACGCGGTCAAATCGGGTTAATATAGGCCCCGCTTGACGCCTCGCTCAGCGCAAGAGAATCCGTCTCATTCATCACAGGCGCATTGCATTCCCTCAGTTTGATTGAAATATATGAGAAGGAACAATATCATGATATGTTTTTTAATTGATTGAAATAAATGCTTTGAAAAATAGCAATATATTTTTTGAATTAATGGAAATAATAAGAAACTTCAAAAACGTCAAACATTTCGATAATAAAGGAGGGCAATCATTTTGAATTTAATTATACTGTAATGGAAATATAAAGGAAAAAAGTTTAAACATCACGTGTGATCAGCCTAATCATTTTATTAAACATACTTTTCACTTCTCTCTGGACTGCAATTAAAACATAATACAATTTTGAAATGGAACGACTGATCATGATAAAATAAACATTTAGGCCCATATTCCAGAAAGGTGTTAGCTAAACAATTGTTTTATAACTCAACATCAACTGTCCAGGAATGATATGCACCATTGCAGCTTTCAAGTGGAACAGTTCAATGAGCCGTGCTGTTGAGGAGAATTAAAACCTTGGTTTAGCTAAACTCCTTTCTGGAATACGGGCCATATATTTCTATGCACGAGTGTTTAAAATTTATTTTTGAAATTATAAAAAAAAAACAAAAAAACAGACAGCTTTTAATATCAATGACGGACAAGTGATCTACTATTATAGGAAATGTCAATCGATTAAATTTTATAATTTACCAATTCAACCCATCTATCTACTTCACACCTCTAATCTGTATCGATAAAACTGTCTCGCTTAAGTGGCATTGCCGATTGAAACATAATAGATATTTTAAGATCGATCTAATACATTTCTCGTAATGCTCGCTGTGACTACGCAATGTTTGAGTAAATATCATTGAATAATTTTGACTGACTCGAAAACTTTTACGGGGAAATGTTAATAGCTTTATGCAAGCTATTTGCGTAATCACTCTTCATATGTCGGGGGCATGCCCGTAAACGAAAGGGAACCCCACCTTATACATGGAACTTTACTAGTGATTTCACGTCCATTATCAAGGTCAAAATGACGCCTAAAGACTATTTCGAAAAAGTTGATCCTTTTTCGCCAAAACCACATAATTTCATGATGTTCGAACAATTCGACTGGTTTCAAATTTTTTACAGATTGTAGGCTTGATACTTCTTATTTCTATAAATATGCTGAGTTGATATAGAATGATAATGTAACAAACCCGCGTTGTTTTGCCCGAATATCCGGACGTGAATTACGACTCTGAGTTCGCCCTGTTTGAGATATGAATTGCCTGTTTTAAGTATCTACATTATCTACATTTTGTCTGATATACTGAACTTACAAATTGAGCATTCAAATGAGACAAAAAAATGTAATTTTTATGTAAACAAAGAAAAATACGGCATTCTAATGTTTATGTTTTCGATTTTAGTTCAAGATCTCAGCGCTGCCTTGATAGCTCAGCGGTAGATCCCTCGCTTCGTAATGCATGACTAACCCCTGCCATAATCCATGGTTCGAGTCCCCGCAAAGGCAGTGGAAACTATTTATCTTTTCATGATTAAAAACTAGTTAGGATTCACATTTTCCTGAGCGGATGGGTTCCCTTTACCCTTAACGTTGCAAGTGATATATGTACTTCTCCATTCACAACGAGTTTAGGTGATGTAATAATGCAATTGTGTTAATTAAGACACAAGCAATTGGCTACTTGATACAAGACGACCAACATTATTTACATTTTTACAAGACAATAAATAAAATATCATAATTATGCGACTTCTATCACTTATTAAAACATATTACAGACGTGTTGAATTAATTTGGAGGTTTTGAATCTATGTCCTATTGGGTTTTGTTTTTCTTTTTTTGTTTTTGTTTGTTTTGCTGTGTTTTCCCTTTTACCCGAGTTTGTAAATTGTATGGAAAGAGAGCAGTTTCCTCATTAAACTAAGGTTCGAGATCTGTAACTATTATGACGGACGGAAGTATGGGGCAGATTCATCTTTTTGAGATACGAAGGAAAAACCATACTTTGTGTCATTTAAATAACAACATTCAAAGTATTAAGACGTGTTAGTGTTATAGTGTATTTGTTTATATTCTATTGAAAGGTAAACAATATTATACAAATTAAGTAATACTCCTCTTAAATTATGGATGCATTGGGTTACTAGCTTTGGCCACAGCAGGAACGTTATTCCATTGCGATGTTCGAGGTATAAAAGGCCATAAAATGTATACAAGGATACAGAATTGGATGTATTAGGCAACAGGAAGCCAATGGAGCTCCTTCAAGAGAGCAAAAGATTTGATGCGCTCTGGTGTCATGAAAATGAGCTAAGCATACTCATATATCGAATTCTTTGAAATCGAATCAAATTTGTCTGTGAGGTGTTGTACATATTTAAAAAAAATAGTATATTCCATTTTCCTATCCAAATAACAAATCAGTAAACCTATTCTAATTAAAAAATAGGTTTTACTGGGATTATTTTTATCGAGTAAAACTATTATTCGATTTATGTATATTGCTAGGGTTTTTGTTTTGTTTGTTTATGTTTCTTGGTTTTAAGTAATATCATCACATGCTTAATTTGTTCTTACATATTGCTTCCTACTAGAGTCTAAATCATTTCATTAAGTTCTTTATAGGACCATATATATTAAACTATTATACCTTAATTAAATTTATATACAAATCCAACAGTAAACTAGATATAATGACCCCATATACAAAGTCATATGCACCTACGAATATTTGATATTTCATTATACGTACCTGTTCGATAAATGCTCTGATAGAATTTTATCTCTACATAGGTTTCCTTATATTTTTAAAATAACGTGTGTAATAATGGGATTGATTGCATCAGAGTTATTCTGGATGACATTATTTTGTATTGATTTGCAGACAACTTCAAATATCCCCGTGTTTTGACAATTACCTTTATAATAAAAGATTCCTTCGAATCAAATACAAAATATTCTCATTTGTTTTATTTTACCCTAACGATGTTTTCTAAAGTGGGTTGAAATAAATTGGATATCTTATTGTTTTAGCCTTAGGACCCTACTGGATTATATATTATAAGAATAGACATTTTATATAATGCCACATACAAATTCTAGACAACTGTCAAAATCATTTCTAGATCAGTGAGCATATAAATTCTTTCCATGTTAAATCAAATTATTTTTTACCTTGAAAGTCTTGAAAGACAGACAAGACGAGGATGTGGACTTGTCTTATTTATTTAGCATCTTAAGCAAACTAAAATGTCATCAATGTTTAAATATACTATGCTGTCGATTTTCTTTCCTTTTCCCTGCTTCAACATTTTGTTCATGTCATTTAGACAATTTACTCAAACCTGATTATAAAGTATAGCTTTCTTATTTACTACACTGCCCTGCCAGGATCTCCCGAGAAAAAAAACTCCTGTAAAAAGTAGCAACATATGTTATTTCCTCCTTTCTTACATGGACCTATCTTTGTATGATAATTTTGGACCAAGGCATTAATCATCTATACATGGGTTTTAAAATAAGTTTAATTCATTTAACAAACAAGCATGTATATTAATTATAAAGGTTGATTCTTGATTGATGAAATTGATAGTTTCGAGCTTGTACTTTAAGAATCTGAATGATGCCAAAAGCACATACTTGAGCAATTTTTGTTATTGGCGTCAAAAGCCCTACCTGTTTTACAGAACTCATTTGAGTTGTAACTATTTCATGTTTGGTATCAAATTAAAGCTAATGAAATATATATTGTAAAATTAGACCATTTGAATGCTTCAACTTTAAAATGGCCGCCAAAAATGGCATGTTTTCAATGAAATCAAAGTAGTCTTTAAATAGCCAAATATTCTAAACTATCTATACAGAGGAAGAATAAATTCCTCAAGATGTACCATTCACATATTTAAAAGTAAAAAATATACGACTTGAAACGTCAACACTAACACCGTTCGCTTTGCACAAAAACAGGTTACAGCAAAGATCTTTGGTTACAGTAACTTCAAAACAGCATTAAATGAAATATTGAATATTGAAAATAAATAAAGGAAAATGGCTTTGTTGGTTACAACATAAACATCCCTTTACACTTTTGTTTATGAGCTTGTTTCAAAAAATCAAATGGTTATTGCGGTTCAACATACTCATTCAAGATGGGATACAGCATCATCAAAATAGCATTTAATTAAAACATTTTATGTTCAAAATAATTTATGAAAATGGTTATTGTACTTCACCAAAAACATATGGTATCTAACTAAATGTCTTTCACGTGTTATAAATAAAAAAAATTAAAAAAATAAAAACACATTAAAAAAGAGTACCAATGCGACCGCCAAAATACCCATACAACATACGCATAATTTAGGAAATATAATTTTGGCGGCCATATTAATAAATGTGAATTACACATCTTGGTCAGTATGTCTCTTTTTGTGGCCCCTAAACCAACATTCATTCATTACTTTGAGAACAGAATTAATTTAAATAATGTTTAAATTAAATTAAATGTCACTGTAACCAGTTTCTTTGTATAAGAGGACTCTTTAATATATGCTGTCATTTTTGAACCTAATATTGGTGGTTATTTTAGATTTTTCAAATTTCGTAGGATAATTTCGGGATACATGATTCCTTTAAAGTTATTTACATAGATTATGTTGGATATTTAATATCACTAATGCTGGGATAATGTGTTTTTGGAAATCCAATTTAGTGCATAATAATTTAAACCTCAATATGTGCATGTTTTTGGATTTGAAACCTGTTAACACCTATCACTGGACAATATGTTATCATCTAAAATCATTCTGCATTGATCATTTTGAATATTTATTGACTGTAGTGATGTTTTATTAAATTCCATTTATGCGCCAAAACATACCATTGCTAATTTCTTGCGTTGTTTGGGTGGCATTTATTTTTTTAAGTATTGAACGGTCCACGTTAATGATAGCAATAATGATATTATTTATACAATATCGCTTACTCTAGTGAAAATTCATGAAATTGAACATATAAACAGGTTTTATTTCGTTCGATTTTATGATGAAAATATGCATTTTTGGCGGCCAGTTTGAATTTGAAGCACACAAAATGACGCGTTTTTAAAGTATTTGCATTAGATATTCCATTAGCTTTAATTTGATATTAAACATGGTATGTTTACATCAAAATATCATATATATTTGTCATACATAGGGTCAATTCGGGTAATTTCGAGCAGTCGGGTAACTTCAATCATTTTGAATCCTGAAATTCATGAATACTTCTGGACAATGAATTGTGCATATAACGATCAAAATTGAGGGCAGGCACAGTTTAAGGTGGGTAAGATCGCTATCGTCAACAAAGATCATGCCATAAACTTGAAATAAAATTTGTCTATGTACGAACTTATCCGACACATGAGTGAATTTACCCTGCTGCAATATGCATGACTAATATGACTAGTGGCGACATAGTGAACATACCCTATGAAGATACCCGAAAAAAGTTGTAGGAAAGATTTGTCTTTTTCCAGCAAGTTAAATAGTTAATGTTTGATTTGAACCTATGACAAGCTTCCTCGATGTACATAGCGTCCCTGAGCCATCAATTATATGTTATGCGTCCAATCATAATGAAGAAAATTTCATTTCAACAGCACGTCGTTTGAAAGTGAGTGAAGATACCCGAATTGACCCTAAGTTGTATTTGAAAAAGGGGGAGTGGCTTCTGACGCAAATAACAAAATTTGCGCTTAGCGTGAGTGTTCGGTATATAATCCAGATTCTTAAAGTTCACGCTCTCAACTACCAGATTCATCAAGAAAATTGCATATTACCCAACTTGACACCCATGCTTGGGATCTATCCGACTATTACGAACTTCTTGAGTTCTACAAATTGTGACATAGGGAGAACTTCGTGTATCTTAAGTTCTACAAATTGTGACTCAGGGAAAGGGTTGTTGCAAACCAGATAATTTTTTTTTTTCAATTGCATTATACTGCAAAAGTAACATGACCAAAACCATTTATGCAAATTAACCTCTTTTAAGGCTCTGTCAGACATCAATAACGTTCAAATATTTCACATATTGAACGTGTGCTAAACGGAATGAATAACGAATTAAACGTGACCGTATGGATAACGTATTAAACGTTCTTGTAATGAACACATGGCGAACAACAATGCATAAAACAGAACAATAGTGGGATAAAGTACGTTAAGCGCACGTTTTGCTCTATACGGTGAGGTGTGACAGATCCTTTACATTATATGCCGGTTTTTTTTTTTGATAGAAACTAGAGGTATCACTTAAAATGGGGATGCTATAAAAATGAAACTTAAAGGACACGTTAAATGATCACTAATTTACAAACAAAATCCGCTGAAAGGTTGATATTTAGGACGTATTTTGGAATTTGACCTATCTTCCTGAAAAATTCCAATTCCGAAGTACTCTATGACGTCAGAAGTGCATAACTCCGTGGTCGATTGTAATGATTTAGAGGTTTTATTGAATAGAGGAGGACAATACCTATCTAGTAGCAAAATCAAATTCATAGGAAGTTCGGTTTTGAAAAAAAAAAATCGGGTTGTTGCAATAATTCGAAAACAAAATTCCTCTTAAAGCGCATTCTTGGAATAATGAAGAAATTTCGATTCATCTTAAAATCACATGCTTGGTTATACATAGCCCAACATCGCCTACGCATCAGCCTCGGTATATATTTTAAGCCTCTTAATATAAAGCTGACCAAATTCAAAAACTTGCTATTGTTTTTCTAAGGGCTGTATCAACTGTAACAAAAATAAGCATATTTAATATTTCGGTGTTACTATAATTGACCATTCTTCTATTTGGCATATTTTTATGACGAAGAGGGAAATAGGAACTCAGTGGTCAGAGCTCGTTCAGAAAATAGAATTTTGTGACTGGTTCCGTACATATCTGCGTTTTAATTAAGTTGTAAGTCTTTAAATCCCGCAGAGGTGAAAATTTGCAAATTATAATAGGGTTGGCCTGTTATAACTGTATAAATTTTGATTCAAAATTGTCATTTATTTTGATCATAGTTTGCATGTATTCAGCAATCAATAAAGACAACTTCAAAATATGAGATAATAACACAATAACAAAGCATGAAAATATATCAAAGTTGGATTACAATCATTTTATTCTTTTCTTTCGTAGCTTGTTTCATTTCATCTTGATCAACGCTATCTTGGAGATATATCTAACCATATTAGTTTACTAGCATCATAAAATTCAGAAATGCAGGAAGTTTTTTAAGCACCTTGTTCCTGGTAAAATAAACAGGGATTGATGATCAACATCAACGCGATAACAAGACAAGGTCAACAAAGTCAATATTGTTCTGTATTTGTAAGTGTGATGTTGCTTGCTTATTTAGTACAGCTTTAAATCATGCTAATGTCAAGCTTAATAACTGCACAAGAATAACATACGCCAATGTTTCGCTCAAGGCAAAGATTTTAAATAATAACATGAAGATGTTTATGGGCAGGAAAAGAGACTTTTTAATATCTTTAACGACACGTACCAGTGGCGTAACAACCGGGGGGGCAGGGGGGGGCAAGTTGCCCCCCTGAAGGCTCTCAGGGGGAAAATTCGCGGACCCAGGGGGAAAAATAAAGGGAGGGAAAGAAGGAAAAAGAAGAAGAAAAAGGGAAAAGAAAAAAGGGAAAAGGAAAAAAGAGGGGGGAAAGAAGAAAGAGAAAAGGGACAGAAAAGAAAAGGGGAAGAAAAAAGGATAAAAAAGGGAAGGGAAAGGGAAGATGTTCCCCTTTTTTGATAATTAAGATGAAAAATGTCAAAAAATTTCGCGCTTCGCGCGAATTTCATGCTATTTTGTCCATTTTTAATTATTTTTTACCATTCGCCATAGTTTTGCAACAATTTTTTTCACGCTCCGCACGAATTCAAACATTTCATAACAATTTTAGGTAAAAATGGGGGTGGGGGGTGGGGTTGGGGGGAAGAAGGGGGAAAAATCCGTCAGGGGGGAAATTTTGGGGCTTTGCCCCCCCTGGCGACCAACACCTGTTACGCCCCTGACACGTACTGATTATTAAGTTAACACAAATAAGTATTTTAAAAAGCGATAATGAATTCCTTAGTTTTAAGAGGAAATACGATCTATTATTATCATTATTTAACCAATAACGACTTCAAACTTAATCGAACGAATGTAAAGTATTTTAACTCTTAAGTAAAGATCAACATATTGTATTGTGTAATAAACTAGTAATGTCATATGTTATAACATTTGACTGAAAGTCATGTTCATTTAAATTGTTAAAGTGTTAAACTATTTTGTTATGTAAAGAGTATTCAGTATGCCACAACTTCAAAATGTGAGATAATAAAACAATAACAGGACATAAAAGTACGTCAAAGTTGATTTAGAATCATTTTTTCGTTTTCCTTTCAAGAATTTACTTTTCTCTTTCATGTGTTTCTTTTTTGATAAATGCTATTTGGAAGATATAACAAATCATATTAGTTTATTAGTATCATAAAAATCGGGAATGCAGACAGACCTCAAAGTATCTTGCTTCTAATAAAATATTCAAAGCAGGAATTGATGATCAACAAACTCAAAAACAATGCGATAACAAGACAAGGTCAGCAACATTTGTCTGAATTTTTAAGTGTGATATTGCTTGCTTATTTAGTACAGCTTTACATTATGTCAATGTCAAACCTAATAACTGCACAGGAAGATCAGACGCCAGTGTCTCTCCAAAAATAAAGGGTTTAAATATATATTTATGGGGGGGAAGATTTCGTGCCAAAAGTAAACATCTAGATTATTTGTAACCTTCAAAGTAAGAAAACTTACTTATATAATATATGTGATGATTCACCCCGAAAAGGGGGACTTTGCGACAGAACACTTTTTAAAGAAACTGATGAAAATAGGCAGCAGAAAAATAAAGAAAATAATAAGAATTTCCAGCAGATTTTCTGTTGTAAAATTTGATTGCCTTGATCAATTTCAAAAAGCAAGGTGTCATTTTTAAGCTTAGAAAATGCTATAACAGATGAAATGATAAAATTAAAATTGATATCATCTGCAAAGTCCACCCTTTCGGGGTGACCCATCAAATATGTATATAACGACAAGTGCTGACTATTAAAGTATACGACACAAACAATTGTTTAACCCTCGTCTTTCCGGAGAGGGGGTTGTTGCAACCCCCCTAAGGTTTTTACCCCGCTGAATAAAAACGCAAAATCAACCGACCTTACACATTTATGTAATCTCTTTTACATCCTTGGCGGTCATTTTGATGAATAATTTTGGGGTATTACCTATAAAATGGGGTTCGGGTAGGCCGTCAAAGTTGGGGTGGGGGGAGTTGGTGAACCCCCTGAAAATTATAAGTCGCCATTTTGAAAAATATTTGCATGCTATGAGCCTGAAACTTGCAGGGTATGTTAGAATTACCATTTCCCCTTTTTAGTAGCAAAACACCCGACGAAAATATGTTGTTTAGAATTTTTATGGCAAGATTTTGATTTCGGTATTGCACACATAAACAGCTGGAATAGCTGGTCTATAGGCCATTCAAGTAATTATACAGTGATACTAAAATTGTTAGCTAGGCTAGTCGTGATAAAAATATACATCGGTCTGGACCAGAACTACATCGCACACCAATTTTTATATCAACAAATAAACCGGAAAAGAAAAGTGATGCACAGAGATTATGAAGGACTCTGCCAATTAACATCAATTAGGTAACCACATTTCACATAACTACATCAAATATCAATGCTTGGTGATTCAAATATTTTAGTATAGACTTAATTGAGAAGTTTCTGCTGTGTGTTTCCATCAAATAAGGAATATATTGAAAAGTAACAACATTACCACTAACACTCTCTCTAACGTCCATGTAATCTTTATTGAAGAGACACTGACTGGAGATTATATTTAGCCCATCACAATCCGCCACTTTTAGGGCATTATTATTGAAATATGCACATTTCTGCTTAGGAAGGGTATATCTTGTTTTCAAGATCAGTCTGTTTCAAGCGGGAATATGAAATATTCTTGATACATAATTGTCTTTTATATCAAGGCGTGGAGCACTTCTCGGGAGCACTTGTTATTTGCAATAATAATACAGACACGAGCTCCACAGAACACGTCGGATAATCAACGTGTAACGCCAACCCAACAATGTGTTGGAGTTGCGTCAGGCTGTACCTGATACTGGAGTTTTAAACAATCTGTCGGAATTGGAAAATAAGACGTTGTAGCGTTCCTAGATCCTACGGAGGAAAAAACAATGTTTAATGATCATAAAATGCAAAAGACTAATATATACAATAACCCTGTATTCTTGTTTGCAGGTATTGTATGGAATAAAATATTGAGAATTCAACAAACATAATTCTAAAAAATTATGCAACACATCTGCAACTTTATTTTAATGCTTGTGCGTCAGAACTCCTGGTAAATACATACATGTAATAATTTATGATACCCAAATATCCCTGCTAATACTTTTACCTTTTAATTAAAATACGTGATGAGTTTTATAGTAAAAGCATTGCTTTCCGTTACCAAAAAACACTCTCTGTCTTATGTGTTTATGATATGAAAATATCCAGTGGGAGTTAAATATGGCATTATATTCCATTGTGGCCATTTTAATGTGTGATGGTGTCACAACGTATAAAAAATTTGCATCGACAGGTCCCTCTGTTAAATAAGTACAATATAAAATTACCGGTACTTCTTTTTCTATATAATGTTAATGACGGCATACCGTATGCAAGCAAATAAGTGTAATCCTCGTATGCGTTAAAATCGCGGAAATACACACATTGACTATCAGAGGTCAGCTTTGCTCTCCAGGACATTCATTAAATAATGATAAATTCGTAATTGAATAACTTTGCTATAGGGTGCATTTGGAAACAACTGTCAATGAAGTTATGTAGATACATTTTTTTATATCACAACTCTAAATACTTGTTTTTTCCGGTGTATTGGGACTGAATCCCATAACCAGGAGTCCGTGTCAAATTAAACTACACGGAATAAGTCGCAATCAATGAGTTATTGATTGCACATGTGCAAATACGTTCTACACAATTAAATAGTGGGTAGGACACTCAGTCACACGGCTCCATTATTTCATTACACCAGCAATATTATCAGACATGAACTCTATGGAGGTTTCGATGCTGAAATAAGTCAACAATGTGTTGGAGTTGCGTCGGGCTGTACTTGATGCTTCAGTTGAAGTTTCTGTTAGAATTGGAAATTCAGACGCTTTATCCTTCTCATGGAGGACACAGTCAATGTTAAATGTTCATAATATGTGATGAATCACACCGAAAGGGGGGACTTTGGTTTCGACATCAAAATTGAGTTTTTGGCATCATGAGAAAGCGTAGAGTTTCACAAGTAATTTGGTACCTCAAACATTTCGATACAACAATCCGTTCCGAAGATATGGCTATTTTAGTAAGAGCGTGTTGATCACTTTTCAAAAATAGCAATTGGAGAAAACAGGCTTTAATTAGTTTGTGTTTGTGAAAGCATCAATTGTAATGATTACTATTCAACTATACACAAAATCTCCGGGTACTTAGCTGCACTCAATCATCATCAAATTTGACACAGACATTGTCAAGATACATATTTTTTAATTCAGTTGCAAAAATATGGCAAATTAGGCATATTTTTAATTAAAATGGATGTTTTTTTCTTCCGATCACAAAATTGCGAAAACGAGATTGACATGGTGTTAGAAAATTGTCTAAAAATCATCTTTTTT
>JXSR01S001114.1:53999-69247 GCA_000969725.1 Ophiothrix spiculata | reverse complement strand
CTAAGCAATCAAGCCAAGGCAATAGACAATTTAATGCCTATTATCCATGGTCAGAGGCCTGAACAAATACTCCTGGCCAATTGATAGAAACCTATCTCACCCAGCCAAAAATGCTAAGTAAATAATTCTAGGGTATGTGCAAATCAAATGTGCAATGATGTAATTATCACTGATGAGACACTAAATAAGGATTATATTTATATAAACCAACACACCCGTCACTTGTAGGGTTTCTGGTCATGAAGGGTTGACCTTTTCTCCAAGGTACAGATCTGATGGGAATTAATAGATGTTCTTCATACACTTGTTTTTTTTTTAAATAGTAGGGCGTTGAGCACTTTTATATTGCCTGGGTTTGAGGCTGAAGTAACACGCCGGGTAATCAATATATAACGCAAACCAAACAACGTGTTGGAGTTGCGTGAGGCTTTACTCGATGATTGAGCTGAAATATCAGTCGGCTTGGAAAATTCAGACGCGTTTTTCTTCTAATGGAGGATATATTCAATATTAACAGGTATTGTATGGAACAGAATATTAATAATTCAATAGTTTTACAATACTATGCAATACATTTCACGTCAGACTTGTGCCTCAAAATTCCTGGTAAATACACAATAATTTATGATGCACAAACATAACCTTGCTAGTATTAAGACCTATCCATTTCCCTTTAAATACGTGATGATTTTTATAGTAACAACATTCCTTTTTGTAACTACAAACACTCTCTCTGTCTCATGTGTTATGTAAAATCCCATGGGAGTTAAAATGACATCATATTCCATTGCCTTCTTTGACTTTTTAATGTTTGAAGGTGTTACAACGTGTACATATACTTTTGAAAAACAAAGTGACCAAGGACATCTAAGAAATTGTTGTTACATCCTTTGCGGTCATTTTGATAAAAAAAGTCGAGATACCACCTGAGGGGGGGGTAGGGTAAGCCGTCAAAGTCCGTTGGTAGGGACCCCCCCCCCTATATAAAAGTCGCCATTTTGAAAAAAATATCTGCAAATTAACAAGCTTAAACTTACAAAACATGTTAGAACTTCCATTTTCTTTATTCATTAGCAAAAAACTTGATGAAAATCCGATATTTCGAACTTCTATAGCGAATTTTGATTTTGTTTTAAATTTTCGTCGAAAATCAGATTTCGGCGAAATTTCCCGAACTAAAGTACTTTATGACGTCATATTTGACTGATTTTATGATATTGGTATCAATAGAAAGAGGAGACCCTACCCTATACTATGGTATAAAACAACCACACTTTTGATGCGTCAATTTCATTTTCACAGGGGTGGGGTGGTACCCGCCCCCCCCCTTAGGTGACGACGTAGTAGAAATTAGCTTAGGTGGACGAGGATTAAATCATAATTAAACGCGTAATTGAATCGGAATTGAATTAGAGGGAATTGTTATAGTGTTTTTATAGGGTGTCTATGGTCATATAACATAAGTATGGTTACTTACACATTTAAAAACTATTTACATTACGATAGGACATATTCTTGAAGGGTAAACATTAACAAACCATCCAATTACAGTCTAAGATGGGGTGGTTGTAAAAACAACCACACTTTTGATGCGTCAATTTAATTTTCACAGGGGTGGGGTGGTAACCCCCTCCCCCCCCCCCTTAGGTGACGACGTAGTAGAAATTAGCTTAGGTGGACGAGGATTAAATCATAATTAAACGCGTAATTGAATTGGAATTGAATTAGAGGGAATTGTTATAGTGTTTTTATAGGGTGTCTATGGTCATATAACATAAGTATGGTTACTTACACATTTAAAAACTATTTACATTACGATAGGACATATTCTTGAAGGGTAAACATTAACAAACCATCCAATTACAGTCTAATATGGGGGTGGGTGGTCGGATGATCGCCAATTGCACCAAAACGCAAAACAAAGCGACTCTAGTTTTTGCATCCTTTGCGGTCATTTTGACGAGAACAAAAATCGGGGGTACCACCTAAGGTGGGGTTATGGTAGGCCATCAAAGTCCGAGGGTAGGGGATGCACCTCGAAACATTTTAAATCGTCATTTTGGAAAAAAATATACAAGTCATTATACAAGATGTGCAGAAATTATACAGGGTGTAATGTATTGGATTAATTAAATTTCTTTCAGATACTATATTTGGGTTTGTCGCCACTTGGTTCAAACCCATTTACTCCAATGCCACTTAGTCAAATGCAATTTGGTCCAAACTCATTTGGTCCTATAAGCTGGTCCAATATACTGTTTGTCTACATTTTAAGTCTGAGTTATCGCTTGTAATTTCTTAATAAGTACATTTGTTATAATCTGGAAATATTATGACAAGATCGGAAGATCTGAACCGTGTTAATTTATAAAATTTCGAAAAAAGGGGCTCCTGTTTACCTTTTTTTAAGACAACGATCAAAGTTATTTTGATTTTTTTTTCCAATTATCAAGTAGTCAAGTTCAACATTTGTTTTATAGATTCTTACCATTATACAAGTATCGTGATAGTTTGTCATAATGCAAAATCTGGCAATCAATATGACATTCCAACATCGTGTTGGTAAACCAGGGCCAATGGCCTTAAGGCTACAGTCCCTAAAAACGTCTCGCTCGGCTGAATGTCATGTTTACTGCAAGTTTTAACCTACTTACACCTATCAGAATATCACAATGTTTAGCGTACATATTAAATAGAGTCTTTTTTTTTATTCATAGAACTTTACTAGTGATTTCACCTCCATTAACAAGGTCAAAATGACGCCTAAAGACTACTTCGAAAAAGTTGACCCTTTTTCGCCGAAACCTCATAATTTCATGATTTTCGAACAATTCGACTGGTTTCAAATTTTTACAGATTGTAGGCTTGATACTTCTTATCCTTATAAATATGCTGAATTGATTTTGAATGATAATGTAACAAACCTGCGTTGTTTTACCCGAAAATCCGGACGTGAATTACGACTCTGAGTTTGCCCTGCTTGAGCTATGAATTGAGTTTTAAGTATCTACATTATCTACATTTTGTCTGATATACGCAATCGCATAATTTCCTTACAAATTGAGCATTCCAATGAGACAAAAATTGTAATTTTTATGTAAACAAAAGAAAAATACGGCATTCTAATGTTTAGTTTTCGATTTTAGTTCAAGATCTCAGCGCTGCCTTAATAGCTCAGCGGTAGATCCCTCGCTTCGTAATGCATGAGTAACCCCTGCCATAATCCATGGTTCGAGTTCCCCCAAAGGCAGTGGAAACTATTTATCTTTTCATGGTTAAAAAATAGTTAGGATTCACATTTTCATGAGCAGATGGGTTCCCTTTACCCTTAACGTTGCAAGTAATATTTGTACTTCTCCATCAACAACGAGTTTAGGTGATGTAATAATGCAACTGTGTTAATTAAGCTACAAGCAAATGGCTACTTGATATAAGACGACCAAAATTATTTACATTTTTACAAAACAATAAATAAAATATCATAATTATGCGACTTTTATCACTTATTAAAACAAATTACAGACGTAATGAATTAATTTTGAGGTTTTGAATCTTATGTCCTATATGGTCTTGTTTTCCTTTTTTGTTTTTGTTTGTTTTGTTGTTTTTTCCCTTGTACCCGAGTTTGTAAATTGTATGGCAGTTTCCTCATTAAACTAAGGTTCGAGATCCGTAACTAAATTATTATGACAGACATATGTGTTTAAAACTATACTTAATGCCAAGAACACAGTTTGAAAAAAACTTGTCCCATACTTCCTTTTGTCATGAGCGGGTAGTATAGGTACAACAATATTACTGTCTAACACTCTGCATATAAGACACTGATTCAGAGAATTATTGATATGCAAGCTCTTCTGTTTTCTTTAATTTGCATGGCGTTGCCTCAACGTTTTTTTTAATTCTTATATGAACTTATACTTGTTTTGAATGTTTAAATTATAAGAAACTATTGTGGCAATAAAATGTTTTGTACTTACTATGAAATCAAGACCACATTTCTTTTATTGTTATCCAAGAGGAATCCTGTTCATGCATCTTGAAAATAGTTATTGTACAAATATTCATAATATATCCACCGTAACTGGTGTTGTAAAGTGTCTGTTAACCAAAAGGATACAAAGCGCTGACAAAGAAAAAGGTATCAAAATGCAAGGACAAGAGACGGGCAAATAATTAAGGAAGTTTTTGATGGACTCTTTGAAAGAGGCTACGATGGTTGCATTGGGTAACTAGCTCTGGCCACAGTAGGAACATTATTCCATTGCGAAGTTCGAGGTATAAAAGGCCATAATGGTGTATACAAGGATACAGAATTGGATGCATTGGGCAACAGGAAGCCAATGGAGCTCCTTCAAGAGAGCAAAGGATTGGGTGCGCTCTGGTGTCGTGAAAAATGAGCTAAGCATACTCATATATCGAATTCTTTGAAGACGAATCAAATTTGTCTGTGAGGTATTGTATAAGGACATATTTAACATTAGTATAGTCCATTTTCCTATCCAAAAAACAAATCAGTAAACCTATTTTAATTCAAAAATACGTTTTACTGGGATTATTTTTATCGAGTAAAACCATTATTCGATTCATGTATATTGCTGGGTTTTTTGTTTTGTTTGTTTGTTTGTTTCTGTTTCTTAGTTTTAAGTAATATCATCACATGCTTAATTTTTTCTTATAGATTGCTTCCTACTAGAGTCTAAATCATTTCATTAAGTTCTTTATAGGACATATATATTATACTATTATACCGTAATTGAATTTATATACAAATCCAACAGTAAACTAGACATAATGGCACCATATACAAAGTCATATGCACATAAGAAAATTTGATATTTCATTATACGTACCTGTTCGATAAATGCTCTGATGGAATGTTATCTCTGCATAGGTTTCCTTATATTTTTGAAATAACGTTTGTAATAATTGGATTGCATCAGCGTTATTCTGGCTGACATTATTTTTTATTGATTTGCAGACAACTTCAAAAATCCCCGTGTTTTGACTATAACATTTATAATAAAAGATTCCTCCGTATCAAATAGAAAATTTTCTCATTTGTTTTATTTTACCCTACCGATGTTTTCTAAAGTGGGTAGAAATAAATTGGATATCTTATTGTTTTAGCCTTAGGACCATACTGGATTTCGGTTTTGTTGTTTTGAAATTGTCTGGCATACGTCTAATATGTATATCTGAGGGCAACTTTAAGATTACAATATGTGCACCTTTGTGACAAAAACAGGTCGATACAATAACAGTTCACTTTGTTTTAATGATAAGCGCCTTGCTTGGCTATAAACTCCATTTCAACGTAAAAAATATATCAAAGAGGATGATTTTACGTACTACAGTAATAGTTGTATTTATGTAAATACATATAATTCATGTAAATACAATTATATTCGAATACAAGTTTAGACATTGTTAGAAGTTAAATTCATTTGGTATTTCTAACTGCTATCGATATTATTGCCATTTATCAAGAATATTTGGGCTTAAATATCAGCTGTCTACTTCTACTCCTATACTTCAAAGCCTGGTCAGCATCTGAGCAACTGCTGCCGATAGTGGATGGCTTTAGGACCAGAAATACATCTTGCGAGTAAAATTGATAAGTCTAGAAGATTAATCTTAGCTGATGGATTCTTTAAACTGCTTAAAAATCGCAGTTGGATGGCATGCTATGGGATTTCTTCCAAACTAATCCATCACGCTGAAATAAGAAAATACGATTTCTTAAAAACTGTACCAATTGTGACTTTAGAACAACTAATAGACATTTCCATAGGTAACTTTACCACTCATTTTATTTAATCTGGTCATAATATTTTTCAAAACATCTGTCTGTAAAACAACAAATGGTTGTTTCAAGAAAATGCAAATCACTTCAATTTGCCTTTTCTAAAAATTTATCCACCACACAGTTTGTTTTTAATTGACAGGTAGATGCAGTAAATTGTATGCAATTTGTATTCCGTGTCGAGGTAAGGTAACGAGGGAATGGGGGTAATGTGGACATCTATTTACATAAGCAGCGCTGTTTATTATGCTCCAGACGACACTTTTGCGCCATTTTGTAACCAATGTATTGCTCTAATGTTGTCAAAGGCAGAAACGGTTTGGTCTTGTGCGCTAGTTTCCAAATTTATTAATAAAGGAGTTTGTGACTAAAACTAAAACAGCTTATTATAATACAATGTATTCACATGATTTACTTTAACCCTTGTCCTCAGGTGCTATATTTTGTAACAAGAACTCCAAAGGGGGTAAGGCTGCAACCTACCAGTGTTGGTAGGCAAAGAGTCAGTGAGATCTTGATTTACTCGGACGGAGCTTTTTACATACGTAGGGTACTGTAAAGCCTTATTTTTTTTGAAGAATTGCTTAGATGATCCATGGCCTTCAAGAGTCCGTCCTGCAAAACAATATCAAAGGAAGGGTTTTTGAAAGTCAGTATAGCAACTATAGCAACAGTAGAGTACTTTCCCTTCCCAAATGCCCTTTTTTGTCAGTTGACGTAAAGAAAGCAGTTGGTCTACAGTTTCTTCTGCCAGGCTTCAAATCTGCTTGGGACTAAGATAAGATTGCTTTCGTTTTTCTATGGATGTGGTTTTGGATGATGGAACAGATAACCTTGTCGGCCTGACTTGGCATCGATTAATACTTGCACTGATACCTCTGCAATTTTCGACTTTTGGTCACCTTACCATGGTAAATTTGTATTCAACATCAGCATATGTGTTTAAAACTATACTTTATTCCCAGAACACATTTTGAAAAAAAACTTGTCCCATACTTCCTTTTGTCATGAGCGGGTAGTATAGGTACTACAATATTACTGAATAACACTCTGCATATAAGACACTGATTGAGAGAATTATTGATATGCAAGTTCTTCTGTTTACTTTAATTTGCATCGCGTTGCCTTAACTTTTTTTTAATTCTTTTATGAACTTATACTTGTTTTGAATGTTTAAACTATAAAAAGAAACTATTGTGGCAATTAAATGTTTTGTACTTACTATGAAATCAAGACCACAATTCTTTAATTGGAATCCAAGAGGAAATCTGTTTTATGCATGTTGGAAATAGTTATTGTACATATATTCATAATATATCCACCGTAACTGGTGTTGTAAAGTGTCTGTTAACCAAAATGATACAAAGCGCTGACAAAGAAAAATGTATCAAAATGCAAGGACAAGAGACTGTCGAATAATTAAGGAAGTTTTTGATGGACTCTTTGAAAGAGACTTCGATGGATGCATTGGGTAACTAGCTCTGGCCACAGCAGGAACGTTATTCCATTGCAAAGTTCGAGGTATAAAAGGCCATAATGGTGTATACAAGGATACAGAATTGGATGCATTGGGTAACAGGAAGCCAATGGAGCTCCTTCAAGAGAGCAAAAGATTGGGTTTTTAAGTTCTTTATAGGACATATATATTATACTATACCGTAATTGACTTTATATACAAATCAAACATTAAACTAGACATAATGGCACCATATGCAAAGTCATATGCACATACGAATATTTGATATTTCATTATACGTACCTGTTCGATAAATGCTCTGATGGAATTTTATCTCTACATGGGTTTCCTTATATTTTTGAAATAACGTGTGTAATAATGGGATTGCATCAGCGTTATTCTGGCTGACATTATTTTTTACTGATTTGCAGACAACTTCAAAAATCCCCGTGTTTTGACAATTACATTTATAATAAAAAATGTCTTTCGTATCAAATACAAAATATTCTCATTTGTTTTATTTTACCGTACCGATGTTTTCTAAAGTGGGTAGAAATAAATTGGATATCTTATTGTTTTAGCCTTAGGACCCTACTGGATTTCGGTTTTGTTGTTTTGAAATTGTCTGGCAAACGTCTAATATGTATATCTGAGGGCACCTTTAAGATTACAATATGTGTACCTTTGTGACAAAAACAGGTCGAAACAATAACAGTTCACTTTGTTTTAATGATAAGTGTCTTGCTCGGCAATAAAACTCTATTTCAAAGTAAAAAATGTATCAAAGAGGATGATTTTACGTACTACAGTAATAGTTGTATTTATGAAATACTAGTAATTATTGTAAATACAATATTCGAATATAAGTTTAAACATTGTTAGAAGTTAAATTCATTTGGGTTTTTTAACTGCTATCGCTATTATTGCCAAGCATCTGAGCAACTGCTGTGCCGAAAGTAGATGGCTATAGGACCAGAAATACATCTTGCGAGTAAAATTGATAAGTCTAGAAGACTAATTGTAGCTGATGGATTCTTTAAACTGCTTACAATTGGCAGTTGGATGGTATGTTGGGGGATTTCATCCAGACTAATCCATCACGCAGAAATAAGCAAACACGAATTCTTAAAAACTGTACCAATTGTGAATTTAGAACAACTAATAGACATTTCCACAGGTAACTTTACCACTCATTTTATTTAATCTGGTCATAATTTTTTGAAAACATATGTCTGTAAACCAACACATGGTTGTTTCAAGAAAACTCAAATCACTTCTATTTGCGTTTTCTAAAAACACTAAAAATTTATCCACCACACAGTTTGTTTTTAATTGACAGGTAGATGCAGCAAATTATATGCAATTTGTATTCTGTGTCGAGGTAAGGCAACAATGAAATGGGGGTAATGTGGACATCTATTTACATAAGCAGCGCTGTTTATTATGCTCCAGACGACATTTTTGCGCCATTTTGTAACCAACGTATTGCTTTAATTTTGTCAAAGGCAGAAACGGTTTGGCCCTGTGCGCTAGTTTCCCAATTTATTTATAAAGGAGTTAGTGACTAAAACTAGAACAGCTTATTAGAATACCATGTATTCACATGGTTTACTTTAACCCTTTTCCTCCGGAGCTATATTTTGTAACAAGAACTCCAAAGAGGTAAGGCTGCAACCTACCAGTGTTGGAGTCAGTGAGATCTTGATTTACTCGGACGGAGCTTTTTGACATACATAGGGAACTGTAAAGCCTTATTATTTTTGGAGGATTGTCTAGATGATCCATGGCCTTCAAGAGTCCGTCCTGCAACACAATATCAAAGGAAGAGTTTTTGAAAGTCAGTATAGCAACTATAGAAACAGTAGAGTGGTTTCCCTACCCCAATGACCTTTTTTTTCTCAGTTGACGTAAAGAAAGCAGTTGGTCTACAGTTACTCTGCCAGGCTTCAAATCTGCTTGGGACTAAGATAAGATTGCTTTTGTTTTTCTATGGATGTGGTTTCGGATGATGGAACAGACCACCTTGTTGGCCTGACTTGGCAATGATTAATACTTGCACTGACACCTCTGCAATTGGCAGAATTCATTTAATAACATAAATGAATATTATATAGTGATAAGACATAGCTCAGCTCAATAAGTAGCAGACTCATTTTTTTTCAATTCAGATATGCAAAAATGCATGGTTTATAACTAATACTCTTACACTATATTTTTAAATACAAAAGCTATATTTTTTTTGACTAAGACTAAAGAATTACTAGGATAATAGATTAAACGAGCCTCCACGGTAGTTCATAATTTTAAAACTCATTATTATTTATCAGAACATGGATGACAATCGTGAAAATATAGTTTACCTTTTTCTGTAAAAAAATCCGTCTTATTCCGGCTTGCTGGATGCCGATGACATTAATTATGCGTTTGATGAAATGGATTCGCTTCATATATAATGTGTTGAAACAACTTTCCTTTTCTATATAATACATTTTGTACAAATTCTTGAAATGGGACACTGTTCTACTTCAATACTTTGGAAAATGGGATATTAGAAGCAATCTTTGACACCCATTACAGTCAACAGCGACGTTCATATCTGGTTCAGTGACCACTTGAAGTCTTGATGTAATACGACATGCAATTAGAGTCCAAATAATAAATGTATATCCGATGGCAACTCCAAATCTTATTAATGCAAAGGACCTTTAAAGGCAATAGCAATGACAAGAAACAGGATTGAAAA
Source organism: Ophiothrix spiculata (assembly GCA_000969725.1). NCBI lineage: Eukaryota > Metazoa > Echinodermata > Ophiuroidea > Amphilepidida > Ophiotrichidae > Ophiothrix > Ophiothrix spiculata. The sequence goes on along the minus strand of JXSR01S001114.1, from coordinate 59,242 downwards.
TATCTTTAGAATTATCTAATATTTTGGTATTTTGGTTTTCAGTTTGTTTAATTGATGATTTTGAGAATGACATTATTCTGCTTTTTGGAACAGTAAAACATGTCAAAATACTAGTATTTCGATTTATTTGGAACAAACTACAGTGGAATGTTTAACCAATTCCACAGAATGCGTTGCCATCTGCTAATTCTGGTGTCAAGTAGTGTACTGAATATGGCATTATGATTAAAATAGACGGAACTGGAAACAAATTACATGGTTATTTAATGAAAAAATGAAAAGATGCTCAGAACAAACGAACATTTTTGCATAACGGGCTATACGGGTCGTGTTCCTACAGATATGTAGTGATAAGGACCTTTAAAAATAAATGTATAGAACAAACCACTCGATTTAATATCCCAAAGACAAAGTGTATTATGAAAGAAATGTGAATTCCGTGCTATTAGGATATATGTATGTACTACCCCAAGCTACTTAATGAAATGGCCAACATGCATTGTAGTTTGAAAAGCTCCTTTTTCTTGATTTTGTTGAAATGAAATGGACACAACAAGGTTGTTTGAAAAGTTCAACATGCATGGTTGTTTGAAAGGCTCGTTCGTTTTCTTGATTTGTTTGTGAAGGGCTTTTGAAGATAGTGCAAAGTGTAGAACGTAGTCTCAACACATATTTCTACGTAAACATGACTTGTAGTTTATAGAAAGTAAAGATAGGAAACGGGAATATTTGCACTCTCGACCAGCGCTGCGTGAATGCGTGCTGACCAAAAATTGTGTTCTGGTACACAGAAGTGACATTTTTGTTGAAAATGTGATAGTTTCATTATTAAGCATCTACGTTTGACACTCTTAAATTGTATTGAATTATTGAATAATGCGAATAAAAGGGGAATATTCTTAGTCCTTTACATTTCTAGGATGACCTAAATGAACTTATATGTAATGAGTCTATTCACAAAATTGTTTTGAAGTTCTAAATAAGAATTTGTTTCACTATAAGATGAAAGTGGTAAATGTATATTAAACTTAAAATAACAGGCATTAAACGGGCATCAAGTCTGTAGTATACTATTTTACGTAAACAACAGATGGATAAAATGTATAACTTTCCATTAGTGAATGACAGTAATATTTCAAACAAGTCGTACTTAATTTATTCATGCTGAACCCATGTTTGATGAATAACGCGTTGTCATTTTTGCGAAAGTGTGAAACCAGGAAAACAACTTTAGTTATAACACTTCTCGCATCTATGCTCTGTTAAGTGCAACTACAGGGCGTCTCAATAAAAGTGTAACACTCGGAAATTGCTTATTTAATGGCATGAAATCGTGTCGCAATTTATACAAATTTTATGTCAAATTCAAGATAAAGGACCTTTCTTTCCAGTACAATTAACCCCATCACGATAGTCACGATTTGTCAATCTGGAGATATATGTAATTGTTTACAGGTAAGCGAAATCCACTCTGTGCCACTTTAATCATGGTTTAATGAATGTCCTGGAGAACCAAATTGACCTATGTAGTAGATGTGTGTATTATTCCTGCGGATTTGACGCTTGCACGGGTACACTGTAAAAAGAGCCTGGAAAATGTGCTGCCGGGGAAATGACATTTTTCCGGCATCATCAGGGAATTTTACAGACAGCTGTAAAATATCGGACAATATATCCGTAATTCTGTCATTGTACATGGTATTTAGCCTAATTCACGCCCCTTTTCCGTAAAATCTTAGTGTCCAGTAACTTCCCTCTGTAATCTTAGATTACGAAGTCTGTCTATTACACCTTTTTACAGTGTACCCTTATTTATTTATCCCCCTGATGAATCAGACGCCATCTTTGGAAGTACATGAGATGCTATTATTTAAAAACAAAACCCTTTTATTTGCCTTAAAATTCATTGGATGAAACTGTCGATATAAAGAATATATACACGCTACATCACTTCACACGATTAAAATAACACTAACAGACCAAAGATGACATATTTAATTCCGTTGGGATTTATCATAGACATGCAGCACTGAGAGAGTGCTTATGGCCACGAGAGGTAATGTTTAACCTATAAAAACTCATGAAAATCACCAGGTACCGTAAAATATTTTTTTCTTGTTGCCCTTCATGGAGCAGATGTATAATAATTGTATCTCTGTATTTGTTCTTAAACAGGCCCAATTGCTTCAGATCACGTAAATATTTACTATACTCTATAAACCTTGACGAATGCAACTTGCAATCAGGCTATGTTACAAGATCCATACCATATCCCGTGTACTCTACATCAATTTAAACTGGTGGTTTTGTATTGTTTAACTCTCGTCTTCCCTTCCTGAGCCTTTTTTGTAACACGTCTTCATGAGGGGGGGGGGGGGGAGGGGGTTACCACCACCCCTGTAATTTTGAAATTGTTACCCCCAAAGTTGTAAAATTGTTTGGTACAATAGTATAGGGTAGGGTCTCCTCTTTCCATTGATACCAAGATCATGAAAATCGATTGAGGCGTTACGTAATTATGATGTCACAAAGTATTCCGGACCGAAGAAATCGACTTTTGGCAAAAATTGCAACTTTTTCACAAAATCGTTATAAAAGTTCTGAATCTCCGATTTTCGTCGTTTTTTGTTTTTGCTAATAAATGAAGGAAGCGGCAATTCAAACATGTTTGTTAAGTCTCAAGTCCATATCATGCAGATACTTTACTAAAAGTGTAAATTGGCTGTTTTTTCAAGAGTTTAGACGCGTAGACTTCGTGTGGATTTCATTTCACATTGAATCCGTGTTTCCTTGTTCAACATTGTCTTTTGCGACTGGCTCCGAGCTAGATACGCCAATTTTTCCCTGATTCGGTTTTGACAAGATAGTGTCGAAGTGTAGCACAAACGTCCGTAAAATGCCGGAGGTAAAAAAGTCACTCTCAACAAACAAATATGGCTGTCATCAAATATTACACGGCGGTATAATCAAAATGGCGGCGAGGAACGACTCGATCGTTGTTGTTGTTTTTTTCACTGAGATACCCGCTGCGTTAAGTTTAAGGATTACATGGATGAGCTTAAACCTGTTGTACGACCTATAATACACTGCTCTCCAATAGTCACTTAAGAGGGGGTGGCGGTGAGTGTCTACCCAAAATACCATGTACCTTTGTGATCACTTTTCAGACTTTTTCCAAAACTTTACCCATAAGTGTTATATACCATATTGTTGCCCATATCGCAAAGATTCAGAATCAATGTATTATTTTGTTCTGGTTGCTATGGTAACCATACAGGGCCTCTGATTGGCTAAACACTTAAACAGTGGTAATTCAAGAACAAAAAGTCCAATTAAGTTCATGTTTGGTTTGAAGGTGTATGATAATACGCAGGGCAGTATGAAGCCGGATTGTTTAAATCGTTGCCATGGCAACCAATAATCAACCAATCAGGTAATGTTGCTTTATAATTCAAATTTGGAACATTTTTTTTTAAAAGGTCTTCATACTGCACTCTGCCTTTGTCTTTTCTATATATGTTACAAATTTCGTACAAATCCAACATTTCAAGTTTTTTTTGAGTTACGACCGTTCAAAATTTGCAGGTTTGCGCTTTTTCTACTTTCGAGATATAGGCCTTCGAACATTGACAAAAAAAGAAAACTTAAAAAATAAATTATTTGATGCTTAGGTTATAAGTTACTATAAGATTATGAAAGATAATAAATTAACACACATTTTAAGCCAATTTTGATATAAAATTGGATGGATTGAGCATGATACAAAAAGATATTGGTCGAGCTATGAGTTTTACGAAATATCGTGCGAGACGCGCAGCGTCGAGCTCGATATTTCTAAAACTCATAGCGAGACCAATATCTTTGAGTATCATGCGAAAAAATCCATCTAATTTTATCATTATTATGTTCAAAATCAGACATTTTGTTTCCTGGCCGATATCCCTGTCCGATTTGTTTGGAAATCGGTCAGCTCAGAACATAATAATGGTGAAAATCGGATTTAATTTAGCGGAGTTACCGAAATTTTGGTTGCATAATATTCACAATGCATTATCTTGATAAAATAATTGATTTTATTCATAGGAAAATGTAATTATTTCATTAAAATTCAATTAAAAGGAAAATCCTACAAATTACAGGGTGAGCGTCTTCTGTATACAAATGTATAGGAAAATCGTCCACAAATTTGCGACTTTCGTTCTTAAAATTGCCATAACTTCGGAACCGAATGTCCGTTTGAACTCAAATAAAAAGCATTATAATGTAGAGATTCTGTTGTTTTTCTTTGTGCTAATATCTCAGTTTTTCTGAACTAAACAAATTTTCAAATATGGTTAGGGTAGACCCCCCACCCCCCTTAAGTGTTCAATTAAATGAATGACGGTAAAGATAGTAATTTGTTGCTGCTCGTTATGGTTGATGACAATTAATTGTCCAATACCATTGGTACAGGGTTAATCGCAAAATATTGATGGATATATCGGCAAGATACATTTATTTACAGATTGATGGTACCTTTAAAAGCAAGCATAATGTAGCAATACCTCTTTTTAATCCTGGACCTGCCATAGAGACATGTATACACTTACTCCTCCAGAGAATTTTAATGTTGGTTTGAGTTACTAATGCATAGACCTTCAAAACCTTACAAGGTGGAAAATTCCAAACCCTGGCAAACTCTTGGTACAGCCATTTTTTCAAAATGGCCGCCAAAATAGCATATTTTCGTTATAAATCATTTATAACAACTGGTAAATCGCTTAATACCCGAAGTTATCATGCTGAAATGGTTTGTGGATCATTCAGAAATGGCTTCTATACCAAACCAAATAAAATCAAAATAAGGTCATACACATGTTTCAAATGCAAAATGGCCGCCAAATAAGCTGCCAAACAGCAAATTTTCATAAAAATCAAGAAAAAAAGTCTTTGTAATGCCTAATATCATGAATTATCAATAGAAAGTAACAACTAGGGTTACTGAAAGATCAATTGTGCACAAAAAATGTTATTTATATACTTTAAAGTCAACATAGAACCCACAATAGATCAAAAATGGCCACCAAAACACACTTTTGTCTCTCAAAATGGATTAACGCCATTAAAACAACACTTAAAACATGAAAGAAATCTAAATAACCAATAGTAAAAGGCGTTAAGAATTACAAAAGATCAACATTTCTGTAAAAGATGTTCCTAACATCTTTCAAATCCAATATGGCGCACATAATTAGGTCCAAAAT
>JXSR01S001114.1:38214-52565 GCA_000969725.1 Ophiothrix spiculata | reverse complement strand
TGTGTTTTCAGTGTTGTTTTAATGGCGTTAATCCATTTTGAGCGACAAATGTATGTTTTGGCGGCCATTTTGGACCACATTATGGGCACCATATTAGATTTGAAAGATGATATGAACATCCTTTAGAGAAGTTGGGATCTCTTCTAATCCTCAAAGCCATTTTCCATTGAATACTTTAATATTTAATGTTTTCAGTACTGTTTTATGCATCTCTAACCTATTTTGAGCTTTAAATATTGATTTTGGTGGCCATTTTGGACCTCATTATATCCGCCATATTTGATTTGAAAGATTTAAGGAACACCTTTTAAAGAAATTTGGATCTTTTGTAATCCTTAATGCCTTTTAACTATTGATCATTTTGTTTTGTTTTTCATGTTTTCAGTGTTGTTTTAGTGGCTTTAATCCATTTTGAGCGACAAAAGTGTGTTTTATCGGCCATTTTGGATCTATTGTGGGTGCTATGTTGACTTTGAAATATGTAAATGACATTATTTGTATGCAATTGATCTTGAAGTAACCCTAGGTGTTACTTTTGTTACTTTCTATCGATTATTTATGATTATTCATGATATTAAGCATTACAAAGACTTGTTTCTTCTTTTTCATGAATATTTGCTGTTTGGCAGCTTATTTGGCGGCCATTTTGGTAGTCATTTTGAATTTGAAACATGTGTATGACCTTATTTTGATTTTATTTGGTTTGGTCTAGCTCCAGAAGCCATTTCTGAATGATCCACAAACAATTCAGCATGATATCTTTGGGTATTAAGCGATTTACCAGTTGTTATTTTATAATGAAAATATGCTATTTTGGCGGCCATTTTGAAAAAATGGCTGTACCAAGAGTTTGCCAGGGTTTGGAATTTTCCACCTTGTAAGGTTTTGAAGGTCTATGCATTAGTAACTCAAACCAACATTAAAATTCTCTGGAGGAGTAAGTGTATACAGGTCTCTTTGGCAGGTCCAGGATCATTTTTTCCCTTGAAAAGTTTGTGAACAACCTTTGTAAAGAGTTACACCGCCCTAAAAGCTTCTCCCGGTATTTCTCTAGACCTGCTAATTGATCCACTATTCTTCAGCTTTCTTCTATCGATTCATGACCCTTGCCCTGGGAATGATCGGAACCCAAGGGAGAACTCGCACTTCCAACTCTGCAATTATGTAGGCCTGTAATTATAGAGTCCTGATTGTACCATTGTTTTATCCTCGGGGGTTTTATCCTGGGACCATAAAACCTATAGTTTCAATACAGTGGTTTTTTTTATTTCGTAATTTAAAACAATGGCATATTAAATGTTATAATAGGCATAGGCCTATCATTGCACTGAAAAGAAATGGTCCAAATTTGACTCATGATGTTGCATTTTCTTTTCTCTCCAATATAATGATACCATTTATTCATTTTAAAGACTATATTCTAGTCGTATCAATGCATGTTTCCCATCATTGTACCATGTCTAGAACTTGTTGTTATTTTTATTACAACTTTGTTTGAGATAATATCATCCATTAATAATGATTATACAATCTTCGACTGAGTATTTTGCTGACAGCCAAAGATGTATACCCCCTTGCCTGTTTAGGCTATGCTTAATTACGGATGCGATAAATTGCATGATTATGATGTTAATGGATTTCACGAGTTAGACATTTCAAAATCGAAGGCTTTCGTGCCTAGCATGGTACTGACGGTACTGATGATATTATTATCATAAGTCTGTGTAAGAATTTAGGCGTGACATAAAGGTCAAATGATTTTGCAAAATGCTATTAATTATAATACGAGAAGAAGCGAGTCTAGACGAAAAGAGCCGATCAGAACACGCGGTTAAAATTGGATGAGTAATCGAAAAATAGCGAGTGGACAGAATCTTTTTGGTAGAATAATCCTCAAATTTCGGCCTGTGCAACATAAAATTAATGGTTTGATTTGAAAACAGACATCGTATTCTACCCAATATTTGAATTATCAAAATGTTGCACAGGACAGATTTTGAGATTTTTTCGGATAATTTTGCCATAGAGAACTTAGAAAATGTCGAAAGGATTGAAGTAAAGTAAATGAAAATAAAATACCACCTTTAAAAAGTGACATTATCTTTTCAGATTCTTATCCGTGAATAATTTAATTTAAAGTTCTACAAACTTAATTCAGTCATTTTTTCAGTATGTAATGCTTTAGTTTGTTCGTGAAAAAATAAAAAAATAAAAAATGAAAAATGCATCCGTCGGAATTTTCCGTAATTGAAACCCGAAGTAGCTTCAACATGACAAAAATTGCCTAAAATATAGCATTAAACACCGCGAAAAACGGTTCTAGTTATTAACCTTCCAGGGCGGTGTAGTAAAGAGTAGGGAATGTAAAACACCATTTAAATTAACTTGAAAAACACTTCAGCTTTAATCAATTTTCTTTTTCATAAAAAAATGAAGCTGTCAACGATTTGGATAAATGATCGGGCTTTTTTGCTTCCTCGCACAAATAACATTGCATATTGTATTAATTAATTAAATAATAATAATAAAAAAACAACATTTATTATGTTTATAAAATATTTATGAAAAAAAATATGTTAACAAACATTTATCGGTCTTTTATTTACAAGACGTGTTTCAATTGATCTAAAATTCAATTGACGATTACAGCATCCCAAACCAAGAAGTAAAATAAATAGGTTTTATGTGTAGTTTAGATACTAATGGACATCATTTAAATGTTATTTTCGTGGCTGTGTTGTTTAAAAGCGTTTCTAATCTATTCTGTATTTTTAGCGTATAGCAAAAAAAAAATGATCAACATACAAAATTGTCAGTCAACCTGTATTTGCTATGTGTTTGGAGTAAGCATTATGTCTAAAAATGATATATAATATGTAACATATCTCTGAAGCTGGGTGAGATATCAAAGCTAAACATGCTAAATGCTAAATATTTGCATTGTTGACATCTTTACATCATAGCACACCATACTTTTTTTTATTCTAATTGATAGTTAATGGGGTTATTTTCTCAATAAAATAAAGCATGTTCTCTCTATTACATAATTCCAAGTTTTCAATATTCACTACTTTGATGAGATATCAAAGCTAAACATGCTAAATGCTAAATATTTGCATTGTTGACATCTTTAAATCATAGCATACCATACTTTTTTAAAATTTTAATTGACAGTTATTGGGGTTATTTCCTCACTTATAAAATAAAGCATGTTCTCTCTATTACATAATTCCAAGTTTTCAATATTCACTACTTGGAGTTTTTTCCATGATGTAAACATTATTCTTAAGAGATGTAGAGTGGATTTCACCTGCAGGCGCATTATGAGTATGTTCATCGTACAATTTAAAACCAGGTACACATGATATTGTGTACTGATGCTTACACGCTCCTTGATAACGGTAATATATCTATAAGGCGTTCTTAAGTACAAGAAGATCTCTTGAAACTCTAATGACTGACGCGTGTTCACAAGTGGTTTCTACCTTTCAGCATTTAACTGCGGATGGTACTATACAAATTATTTTACGAACAAAAGTAACGACGCCTTACTTGTTTCGGAAAACTTATTCCAAAAAGGGATAATGTACGTGCATAAAGAGAACATTATTTTAGGTAAATGTGTTTCCTATTGGCTGCAGGCTTTTTTCGGTGTTTCATGTAAATGTTACTTGTAGTTTGTTGCTTGAGCAGTTCGTTGAAAGTTATAAACTTCAGTTTAAAGAAACATAATGATATTCAATGAGAAAATATATTGCAGATTTCAATCTTTACTCAATTGTCTAAATCTCAAGGAATAAGAATCAACTATCAATCAGAACCCGATAAATTGAATTTGAAGCTTTAGTTTTTGTCGTTCAAAAGTATTATCCAACAAAATATTAGCCCTGGGCTGATCAAACAAGGCGATTAATCATTTAAATCAACGAGACACACAAGTCCGTATATTAAGAAGATTTTTAAGGGTTAAATTAAATAAAAAGTTAGACCAGGTTTGAGTCAAATTGTGTATCAGTATGTAATAAGCGATTTTGTATAAACACTTCCTTTTATTATTTTGTTTCTGTATAAGATGTCATTCATTAGCTTTCGTAGAAAAAATATTGTGTTGAAATCGGACAAAGCATTCTAAAGTTATAGTCATTTCAGTGGAGGTACCCAATCTGAACGGTGAACAAACTGCGCTAACGTTCGTACTGGTAACAAAGGCTGTTGTCTCTTTCAATTGTTATAATAGGAATGTCTATGGGAATGAAATAACAAAAAAACAATACGCTGTTGAATGTGGACTATTAAAAATCGGGTAGTAGGTTGACTCTTGCGGTAATGTTCAGAACACTGGAAACGCTATTCTAATTCGGTTGTTGTTTTGTTGAATCATCCAGATAAGGATCTTCGACAGCCTTTCTTATTTCTGTTACGAAGAGTTGCATGGTATTTAGCTTTAACATTAGAACAACCAGCGGCCTTTTGCGTCAAATTTTTGAACATTACGCGATGTCTCGCGTAGCCTTACACAGCAGTGTTTGCAAGCAAAAAAATAATCCCAAAAGGTTAACATTTTTCAAAAATATTGTTTTCGAATTTGCATTCTTGGAAACAAACGTTTTAAAGGGAATTATGTTGCAAAAACTTCAATTTATATGGTTATTTAAAATCATTGAGATTGAAGATGATTTCGTACTTGATCGTATCACTTTTGTCAAAAATTTACGGCAAGAAAACTTCACAGAATTACCTTCAAAACCGATCCAGTCGAACTGCGTTTCATCTATATTTTCAAAATTCCGAGAAGCTAATCTCTTAATTTCTTGAAATATAAAAATCTATTACTGATCTATAATGTACTTTTATTAGTTTTTCTAGAATCGTGTTGGATATTTGACAAGAAAGGATTTTGTTGATATTTTATTTCTTAATACCATGTCACTATTTTTACCCCATCAGCCTACTTCTTAATTTTGAGCGGTATTCAGTATCAAAGTGTTACGTGTCATCCGATTATCACCCAGACAACTGGATTACGCTTTCTTGTTTTTAACCATGATCGAAATGATCACCACACAAAAGTATTACACTTACCGTTGTCAGGGTATGTGCGTGATCCAGTAACTACGTAATCACTTCGATGCTGAATTGCGTCTGCGTAATTAGGAGGATAAACGCGTAACTTTCTTCAACTCCACGCGGGTTTTCTAAACATCGCGCAGTGGAAAATACGCGTTTGCCTCTCAAAGACAGGTAAAATGGCCGTTAAATGTGTTAATCGAATGCTAATGTTATGGTTATTTATTGTTAATATCACGCTTTCCTGGAGGATGCCCATTTCTTGAAATAGGCGGCTTTTACAAATCAAAGATTGTTCTGACGAATTAAAATAATGTTGAATACTGTAGCTCGTTGGATATGTTTCTATTCAGAGAACAAAAATGTTAACAAACCTTTTAGTTTGAAGTCCTAATTTTACAACAAAAACTTTGGATGATGATTGTACAATTATAACTAAATGATATAAACACCTCACAAAAGATAAGTGGACAGTCAGTCTGACCCACATAAATCCAAGTAAGAGCCCTCAAAGTCCAACGATATTGACATATATGAAAAATATGGAATCTCAGCTAAATATTGATCCCATATTTAACATCCCAAACTATTACCATCATTTTACACCAGCCGTTTGAAAAATCTATCTCTATTTTTATTTTTCACATTTTGGGTACACCCGCAGTGTAATAGAGCATCACCACAATGCCTAGTGGAATCGATAAATGATCAGTGTTTTCATATTGCGTATAGAGTACAGAGCTGCTGTGCCGATCTTAACTGTTCTACAAACTAAGGCAGATGTAATTATCCTCTTGGATAAAATTGGTTTGATTTTATTGCCTTTTTGTCGAGTGGCTATGATTATACGCAAAAGGGCCCTACCTTGATTTTCTTAAATTATACACATTAAGTTAAAACTTTCCTTCTCAATAAATCAATAAAAAGAAAAGAATACACTTCGCTACTTATTGATTTTCCTCACATTTCAAATTGATATTTTTGGTCATACAGAACAGAATTAAAATGAATATCCCAGTCATTTCATTGTGCTGTAAACAACTTTTTCTTTACATTTTGTTTGAGTAGAGCTGGACCATTTACTGTGTATTGTGTGTATTACCCTATGTGAGAAATGAAAACTGAGATCAAAATTTCAAACGGTTGGTGTAAAACAATGATAACAGTTTTGATGTAAAATTTTGGGTCAATATTTAGCAGAGATTCCATATTTTTCATATATGTCAATACGAAGTGTTATGGAATATGCATCACTTTCCTTGATGAGTGCTAGCCCAACAACACTCGGATTGCTAGATTTCATTCAGAGAAAGGCACTTAGAGTTATAAGGTGTGGATGAAGATGATGCCAACTTAATATATATCTGTTCGCTCCACGAAAGACGCCAGGTAGCAGCAGCTGCCGTCCTATACAAAATGCACACCAGTCTATGCCCAACGGACCTCCGTGTTCAACTTCCTCAGCGATATACCATCAGAAGAGCCACCCAACCCAGTTTGTCCATGCCTTGCCATGCTCTTGCCGTTCCTGTATCCAGAATTGTTTCCACTGGCCGGACTTTCATCCACGCAGCCGTGCATACATAGAATAGCTTGCCAGATGAAGTAGTCAGTGACATCTTTGATACTGGTGGGGCACCCTTTAAGAGGAGAGTGCATGCATATCGTATGTCAACTTTTCCCCAGCACTCCAGTTCTCCTTTTGCTGTGAACCCCTGATTAGGCCATGGAGATATCTATCATAGTGCAGCACAGCTTATGATAGTTCTTTCTTTCTATTTTTCATTGGCTATTGTTCACTTCAGCATTTTATAAAAAAAAAATCAATAAGATATTACCCGCTGCTGTATATACAGTAAAGAGTTAGTGTTGGAGCAAATTTGTTTGTCATCAAAATTGGGTACCTTTACTTAAACGACTGTAACTTTTTAACACATTGGCCAGTTTCAAGAAATTGTTATTTGTCAAGTATAATTAAAGTTGATAAACAAAAACAGATTTCCTGTAACCAATTCCTCCATTGATTATACTTTAATTTAAATTACCCTGTATAATAGTGTCAAAGAATATCATAATACATAACATTCAGCTATTTTAAATATTTCGTGACACTATTTCCACCTTAAAATATGACAAATACCTTTTATTTATTTTATGCGATCTTACCCATGCGTAATAAAAAAAAAATCATTTTTCCTTAAATTTGTTTACATACTAGTATTTCATAGTAAAACCACTATTAAATTGAATAGATTCATCAGGATTGGTAGATAACAACATATGAAATAAGTTCGGTATAATCCATTTAGTAGACTCACCAGTTGCTGAACGTTTCGGCAAAACCTGTAGACTTTATCAAAACTAAGAGTCAAATGCCGACTCGGATGCTAGTTAATGGTTGGGTTTTGGCAGATCTTTTTACACCAAATTAATTTGGAATCATCAGATTTAAAAGTTACTACTGCCCCTTGTGTCGGTTCTGGTTGTGCAACATTTTTTTTTTGCTTTTGCTTATTATATAGCCTTCTTTTATCCATCTTTTGTATATACATGGCTGCTCATAGAGTTGGAATACAAATATTATTACCACTTTTTTATGTAAAGGTCAATGTATGATGAAAATATCTGGAAACGTATGTTCTTTTTCTTCATAGTTAATCTTGTTGTGTGTAAAATTGAACTCCGAATGTGATGAATTTTCTTATGTACTGGTAAGGTGGCAAAACAAAAATGGGTCATAAACGTAAAAAAATCAAATTTGATTTGACCCCGCCTTGGTCAAGGCCACTTCTCTACTCAAGTTGAGTGGTCATATGGCATGTTTATCTAGTATATAGTAGAGTTATAAGCAGGTGATGTCTTGTTCACGCTTGACTGCGCCAAGAGAATGCTTTGAAGCAAAGCACAAAATAATCCTCCAACGCCCCTCAATTTACAAAAATAGGGTTGTGGTGAACTTGGAATGGTTCCCGGCTGTACAAGACATCTTATACTAACAATATTGCGAAACAGGTTGATGTCGAGTTTTGTCCACGTGTGTGATAGAAAGTTATCATTATAATATAAGACACTTAAATATTCTGTTTGCATACTCCTTTTTTTTTGGTTTGTTTGTTTAAAAACTGATTAGGTTTTTTTAAATCTCTTTAATTCATGGCAAGTATTAATGCATACAACATTTAGTCATTCAACACGTCATTAGAAGTCGAACAGGACTAATTATTTGTAAGCTAAGTTCTAAGACGAAACATGTACAATTGAATCACATGTAGGTAGAGTTATGGGTATCTCTTGCTCTTGTTATTTAAATGGAACAAGGAACAGAAACTATTTAAAAAAATATTTTAGGAGTAATATTTATTTTGACCAATCCTGTATATCATTGGTTCATTCCGTTAGATATAAAAAATACAACCGAATTCCAGATTACCATACTACCCATTTGCTCATTATGTCAATACGGTGTCTGGTGCATGCATCAAAATCGCTCGGATAATACACAGGACGACCATCACGTACCACTATGGTTCTTTAGGATATTTATTAAGCAATGATTAAACAGATAATTGAATAACCATTGCATTACGAAACAAAAATTAACAGAGGGTTAGTATATCGCCGATCGCCGATGCTGTTATCTTTACAAAATAATATATGCTCTTAAGAATATTACCGAGAATAATTGCTACAGGCTGAATTTAATTTTTTAAATATCTTGTTTTATCATTAACCATCGTTTAAAGTTAGGTATTCCGATTTTAGTCACAAATTTAACATACACTTTTTTCATATTTGAATGAAGGGTCATCACCTACATAAAGCAATTGTAAAGTTTCCCTCGCATATATTAAGCTAAATTAATGTTACAGGCAAAAATATGTCTGAACATGGCCCATATAGAAATCTATATGATATTTATTTTTGTTAACAAAATATTCAATTAATTCAGCTCTTTTTTGACCATATCTCTTTAATAAAACATAATATGGGCGTGAAAATTTAAAGGGGTTATGAGAAAAATATGCGCTTTCATATGGTTTCAAAATCGCCAATTTGATTTTGTCAGTGAAATGATCGGAACACACACCTTTAACTAAGCCTTTTTATTTTTTTATTTATTTATTTATTTATTTATTTATTTATTTAATTTTGTATTTATTTGTTTCCTAATGTACTTTACTTCCTAATGTACATTCAGATTTAAAAATCAGTATTTTGGCAAAATAAGACATCTAATACATCTTTTTCCTATTTAAGTTTTAATATTGTATTTTTATATGATTAACACGGTTTGCAACACGTCATTAGTCAAATGTGCATTCCTACCCTACCTTAGGTAACCCCCATGTACTCCTCCATTTTTGTTAAATTGGCATTAAAGAATATAGAAGGGTTTCAATATTTTTTATATTCTAATTTTGTAACGATTTATAGAATCATACAACATTCCGAATCAACAATACAAGCACATCGCGATCGCAATTAAAGATGCTAGCATCAACAATGGAAACGGTGGAAAGTTTACGTGTCCTATAAGACGTAGAACAAATATTTCCTTTAAATACAAAATATCTTCGCAGAATACCATTTATTTGTTTATACTACCTGATTAAATAAATACAGAGGCTATGCAATGTAAAGACCTGACAGCTTTATTACTAAAGCGTTGTATTTAGTATAGGAAGTTAAACAGTCAATATTTGGCAAAACCCATAGGAGAATATGTCAGTATTTATTATATGCCAATTTTTGGTTCTCCTTATTATGCGACTGATATAAGCTTTTGCATTTCAGCATTATCATTGGAATTAGCCACATTAACTGAGTCAGGTGCAGGGGTGTATGTGTGTGTGTGTGGGGGGGGGGGTGTTTTCGTCAAAATTGTCCCGTTCTATTCAATTGTGACAATTGAAACAATACACTACACCTTAAGGGGACGGTCCTTTTTTCGTCTCGCTTGGCCGAATGTCAAGTTTACTGCAAGTTTTGGCCTACTCACACATGTCCGATCATCACAATGTTTGACGTACATATGAAAGAGAGTCTTAAGTTTATACATGAACCTTTACAATGATTTCATGTCCATAATTAAGGTCAAAATTGCGTCAACAGACTACTTTGAAAAATGTAACGCCTTTTTGCCGAAACCACATTTTTTCAAGCACTTTGAATGATCCGATTTCGTCTAACTTTTGGTAGGTTAAACTACAAATATTAATAACGGAATTAAACATGTTGTTTAAAATTTACAATGCCAATAATACTCCTGTGAAGACTGTTGTATGCAACCTACTGTGCATATTTTAACACTCGTATTTCCCATGATGGAAATTGACCTGTTAAGTCAAGAGCTTGTTATATTTATGTATATCTATTACGAGGATACATTTTTTAGACGTATTACGCTAAACATGCATACGTTTTATTTAATTTTTTACGCCAAGGATCATGTTGAAAATGAAATCTTCACCTTGAAAAAATGGGTTCCAACGCTAAAAAACGAACACGTTGTTTTAGAAGTTTGTTATAAAATACTGAATCTGTGATAATTTATCAAAATTAGGACGACTTACTTGTAGAAAAATGTTTCTTGTCCATGACAAATGATGCAAGAGAACATATGCACCTCTAAAAATTAAATTCCTTGATGTAATATCCACAATTTCAATGAAACATGGGTTATAAATCCTGAGCAAGTCAAAACAATGTTGTTGCACACACATTGGTACAGAAGTGTTTCCAATACGCAAATTTGAGAGGTTGTTGTAAAGTCTTTACATTTGACATAAATGTGGCATGGGGTGCATATAGAATAAGCATTGCCATTATTCCAAATTACCGCGCCCAATTGTGATATTTCCAAGGTCTACAAGCAACATGCAGAGTCAAGAGTCATTGCTTTCAAGGCTAAAAGAAGGCGTGGTATGTATGTCATATATCGAGGGTTAAGAGCCAAAAGGCCGTATTTGCACGGGCATCAGAGAGTCTTAAAGGCTGTACTTGCAAAAGGAACAAAGATGCAAATACAGCCTTGTGGTTCTTTGTTGCCCGAAAAATACGGCCTTGTTGAAATACACATGATAGGGCTTTATCTCTTACAAATTAGTTATTACGTACTTCCCATTGGCAATCACCACGGGGGTTCTCATATTTGATAGTCATGGGATAGATCTTTCGATGACTTGACAGACAAAACAAATTAAAAAGGGGAAGACATTTAGGAACTTTCAAAAATAAGGGTTAGATATTAAGGATTTGGATGAGGACTGTGAAAATGTTGTCTTTCATATAGTTATCATTTAACATACAAAAGGTGTCTTTTTGTGAAGCATAACATTTAGTGGAAAATTTGAAACTTTCATCGCTATATTGGCAATGGATGAGGCTGGCCGGTCAACACACAACCTCTAAGCTATTATATCATTTACACGACTCGTCTATAACAGGTCTTGAACTTTTCAAATAAACACTAAAAGAAGTGGTCATATATCAGGCTGTCATTATTTACGCCTAATATTAAAGGCTACGAGATAATGACATTCTGAAAAGAAACAAATCACTTCTGACAAAGCACTGTGGAAATTGGGTCACCCCTAAGGTTTTTCCCCACAGTATAAAAACGCAAAAGCAATCGACCCCAGGCATTTGGATAATATCGTTTACATCCTTTGTGGTCATTTTGATGACAAAATTAGGGAACTACCACCGTCTGTATATTTCTCATTTCAGTATGCAACAGAAACACGGCTAGTTATTTACTTAAAACAATCACCAAATTTAAAAAACAGATATAGTCAGGGTTGGTATGTCCTCAGGGGTGGTTCGCTGGCTTTTTGTGGGGATTTGCTAATTTTTGCATTTTTATAAAGTTAAAGGTTCACTGATATTAAAAACCAATGTTGGCATTTTTTAAAATACCGTTATGGCGGCCATTTTGGATTTTCAAAATGGCCGCCATTTTCAATATATAATTTCCTATATCTTGGCTTCTAAAGCACCTAGAAAAATGATTTTAGTGTCGAAACATATGTTTTTTGGGGCATAGAGTCCAAATAACATACTTACACTGTAAACAATTGTGAAATTACCCAACATTAGGTAAATATTCATATTTCAAATTCAAAATGGCCACCAAGAAGGCTGCGAAAA
The DNA here is from genome assembly GCA_000969725.1 of Ophiothrix spiculata. Taxonomy (NCBI): domain Eukaryota; kingdom Metazoa; phylum Echinodermata; class Ophiuroidea; order Amphilepidida; family Ophiotrichidae; genus Ophiothrix; species Ophiothrix spiculata. Next base: position 40,349 of record JXSR01S001114.1, on the reverse strand, counting down.
TAGCCGATTTTCATGAAAATTGACAAAAAAGCCTATAAAAATGCCTGATATCATAATTAATCAACAGGAAATAACAATTAGGTTCACAACAACATTTGTCCCCCTCAATTGTATTGTAAGCTTGTATCAAATTCAAAATGGCGCCTGTTCTGATATCCTAAATGGCCACTAAAATATGGTTTATGTGCAAAAAATGGTTAGAAGAACTTCAAACCAGTATCAAAGACACCAAATGTTCCAAATAATCAATGGACAATGGCTTTAAAAGCAACAGTAGGAACATTTTGTCCTACATAAGGGTGTTAATATGTTTCAAATTCAATATGTGAAGCCTGTTCGGAGATCCAAAATGGCTGCCAAAACACGATTTTATGCACGAAAATTGGTTAAAGTGACTTTAAAATGGTATCAAAACACCAAAATTTATGTTCAAAGTATTAAATCGTTGGAAAATGGCTTTAAGGGTAACACTATGAAAATTTCTTCCAAAGTCAGAGTGTTAACATGTATAAAATTTCCAAATGGCGCATGTTCTGAGATCCAAAAATTGCCGGCAAAATATGATTTTAGGCACAAAAATGGGTTAAAGTAACTTTGAAACGGTATCAAAAACACCAAACGCTCAAAATAATTGATGGAAAATGGCTTTGAAATTACCCAGAGGAACATTCCATCACAGATAAGAGTGCAAGCATGTTTCAAATCTTTCATGGAACCTGTTCTGAGATCCAAGATGACTGTCAAAATACAATTTTTGTATGCACGAAAATTGTTTAAATTGACTTTGAAACGGTATCAAAAACCCAAAATTTTCAGAATGATCAATGGAAAATGGCTTAAAGGGTACTATTTAGAACATTTCTTACAAAATAATGATGTAAGCATATTTCATATTCATTATGGAGCCTGAATTGAGATTCAAAATGGCCGTCAAAATACAATTTCATGCATGAAAATGTTTTAAAGTAACATATTATGGAGCGTGCCTGTACATGTAAATGACCACCAAAACAACTTCATACAATAAAATAAGTAAAAGTGAGATTTAAACTTTATCATATAAAGCAAATGTTCAAAATGATAGATGTATATAGCATTTGAGGTAACATTAAAACATTCCATCCCAAAAAAGGGAGTGAGCATATTTCAAATCCAGTATGGAGCATTTTTATGAACAATAATGGGTTTAAGAAGTTTAAAACTATATCAAATACACCAAGTTTTCAAAGAAAGCAGCTTTGACATGTTTAAGTGTAACTACGGTACCATTTTTACCCAATATAGGTTGTAAGCACGTGTGAAATCCAATATTTATAATGTTATAAATTTTGGTTCACAGTACAGGCTCCATAATAGATTTTAAATATATGCTTTCAACATTTCATGGGAAGAAATATTTCTATTGTTACAAAGTTACTCATAGTAATACAATTTAATGTTTTGTACACTTTGTACTTGGGTGTTTTGATACCTTTTCAAAGTCAAATTTAGTGTTTTTGACACTGTTTCGAAGAACCTTTGACCCATTTTTACACAAAAAAATATATTCTGGCAGCCATTTTGGACTTTAGAACAGGCTCCAAAGTGGATTTTAAACATGCTTACACCCTTATTTGGGTAGAAATGCTCCAACTGTTACCCATAAAGTCATTTTCCAACAATTATTCTGAACATTTAATGTTTTTGATACTGTTTCAAAGTGCTTATAACCCAATTTTGCACATAAAAATCATATTTTAGCAGCCACTTTGGATCTCAACACAGGCTCCAGATTTAATTTGAAACATGCTGGCACCTTTATTTGGGAAGAAATGCTCCTATTGTTACCTACAAAGTCATTTCCCAACAATAATTCTGAACATTTAGTGTTTTTGATACTGTTTCAAAGTGCTTCTAACCCAATTTAGCACATAAAAATAATATTTTGACGGCCATTTTTGATCTCAACACAGGCTCCATATTTAATTTGAAACATACTGGCACCTTCATTTGGGAAGAAATGCTCCTATTGTTACCCACAAAATCATTTTCCAACAATTATTCTGAACATTTAGTGTTTTTGATACTGTTTCAAAGTGCTTCTAACCCAATTTTGCACATAAAAATCATATTTTGGCGGCCATTTTGGATCTCAA
>JXSR01S001114.1:26714-38021 GCA_000969725.1 Ophiothrix spiculata | reverse complement strand
TTTGAAACATGCTAACACCCTTATTTAGGAAGAAATGCTCCCATTGTTACTAACAAAGCCATTTTCTGTCGATTATTTTGAACATTTTGGATCTCAACACAGGCTCAATATTGAATTTGTAACATGCTGACACCCTTATTTGGGAAGAAATACTCATACTTTACCCACAAAGCCATTTACCAACCATTATTGCGAACATATTACCCACAAAGTCATTTTCAAACAGTTATTCTGAACATTTTGTGTTTTTGATACTATTTCAAAGTGCCTCTAACCCAATTTTGAACATCAAATCGTATTTTGGCCACCATTTTTGATCTCAACAGAGGCTCCATATTGGATTTGAAACAAACCAACACCTTTATCTGGGAAGAAATGTTCCAATTTTTACTTACAAAGCCATTTTATGTCGATTATTTTGATAATCTGGTGTTTTTGATACTGTTTTAAAGTGTCTCTAACCCATTTCTGCACATGAAAACATAATTTGGCAGCCATTTTGGATCCCAGAACAGGCGCCATTTTGAACTTGATGCAAGCGTACAATAAAATTAAGTGCAAATGATCGTTTTGCACCCCTAAATATTATTTCCTTTTGATTATTTATGATACCATCCATTTTAAAGACTGTTTTGTTCAATTTTGATGAAAATCTGATATTTTGGCGGCCATTTTGGCAGCCATATTGAATTTGAAATATACATGTGACATAATTTGGGGTCAGATATACAGTACAATCATCCGATATGAACTTCTAGGGATTATAAATACTATTTGGACCAAAAGAATGAATTTCTTAGAGTAATTAATGCATGAGTTATGATAAAGAAAAGTTGAAAATTGGCAGCCATTTTGAATTTCAAAATGGCCGCCATACCAACATTGAAAAAAATGCCAACATTGATTTACATGCTCGATATACCATAAGCTTTCAGAAAATGTATAGTTTTCCTAATCCCCATAAAAAGCCAGCGAAATTACATAAGGAAACTGACTAATAGTGTTATTGCCAAAACGTTTTAAATGTTCTAACCATATGTATATATCTGGCCCTTGACTACCAACTGAGGGTGGGACACCTTCTTGTGTCGCACCAAAGTAATCGGTAGATTCCTATTCGGGACCTATTATTTCGCTAACGGTCATGAATCGGTAATCGGTAAAATCACCAATTGAAGAGTGTTTTTTTTTCAAAACTCACTTAGTCCTCTATGATCCATTCCGAGAAAATAACATTTTGTGTGTTGTGTTTTTTTTCTTCAGAATTCAGTGAGTTTTGAAAAAAAAATCAGTAGATTTTCGTGCTTGAAGAGTGGTGACTGATATTTTGTTTTTGAGAATTGAACTTTTAGATACCGTTTGTTTGATTTCAATCAATAGTGTACAACAAAAGTTATGCTTTGTCAAATATTTGGATGTAAAATTGTCTGGTCCAATTTCATGATTTTGTAAGTTTCCCTTAAATGAAGTTGTAATGAGTGTTTTCATTGATTTGCTCACTCAACTGTAACAATATTTACCAATTTATTATGTACATGCTATCTTTTATCTGTGCTGAACAAATGAACAAAATTGATGTAAAAATAAGGCAGATATGATCCATTTTCCGAGGTGACCTATTTTTATTCCATTTAGAAACACCCCTACTTTATGGCCAATAACCATGAAATTGGACCAGACAAAAATCCGCCCAAATATTTGATTAAACATAACTTTTTGTTGTACACTACCGATTGAAATGAAGCAAACGGTATCTGAAAGTTCAATTCATGGGCTATGAAATGCAACCTTTGCATAGTTTCTGACAATCCGTTAAGCCCAAGGAAATTACAAACAAAGATTGTAAGGGTTTTTTCTGGGACACCCTGTATTCTCAAAGAATTTGTATTGTACGACATATTCGGCTAGGTTTATTTAACATTCTCTGAACGCAATCAAAATTTAATCAGTATCATTTCTGGCCGATCAAATAATTTGTAATCGGGATAACCAATTGCTGTCAATGTTCAATATTTAGTAATATCTTACTTACCATCTTCTAAAAGCTGGACAAATCCATACGGGTGGTTGGGGAATTAACACGTTTCAACATAGGTTTCTCTTGTTTTTTGCTTTATTTATTAAATGATAATCTTCTGAATATTGTACATCAATACGAACATTTCGACCATACATAATACATATTAATGTGTCATTATGTTTCATTATCAAAATAGCATTGTAGTGTATCTTATGATTTATATATAGCTATGCAACTAACAAAATGCTTCAAATACTAATATTTGTTCACAATTATTTAAGTGTATCCGTCTCATATGTTACAAACTGATCAAAAGAAATACCTGTTTTGTAGAAATATAGTATATAAAACAGCATATAACATTACAACGTTAGGAAAAAAAGAACGTTTAACTACTGTAAACGCCAATATTTTCGCGCTCAGTAATTTTCGCGTCACAAAGTACCTCAGGATTTAAAAATATTTTCGGCAAAATTAAATAGACAAATTAAAAATCAAAATGTTGCTATTATTATATAAGATTTTTCGCATGTTTCCCTTATATTTTTTTCCTAATATAATAAGTGAGATACTCTTTTAAGGTAAAGTTTCATAACATGAAAAAAATATTATTATTATCATTATAATTTTAAATGGCGACTCTTTATTGTTCATTTACCCTAGAACTTGCATTTGCCGGTGTAATGAAAAACAGACTGTCCACGAATGATTTATACCCGGCTATCGGATTTATTTGTGGACCAATGGGTACGGTTTCAGTCAAATCTTGTTAATTTCTAAGTTAAACAAGTCTTTAAGTTTCTGAAGAATTTTGAATTTTTCAAATCGCATGTTCCTATGAAAAGTTATAGAGATTTTTCCAAACAGGGTATATTTTTCAATTTGTAATAGAGAAGTTATTAAACTTTTAACTAAAACTGACTATACTGAAACCTTCTTTTACCTTTCCAAACTTAAAACGTAAAATACAATTTATGAATAATTGACTGACTGTGACGGATATGAAGTTTGTTCTGGAGAAAGAAATAACGATTTTGGTCCGGTTACGCTTGAACAGCTTTACATGATGAAAGGTACAAATCATGTTAGATGGTACATACCTAAGGGAAACCCACCTAGAAACTTTACATTTGCAATTTCTAATGACAACCGGAAGATAGTAATTTTGATGGGTATTATGGGTAGTAACTTAATATTAGGACAAGTTTTTGTCATCGACGCGCGGTGGTATGTTGACATAATCAACAGAATTGTTATTCCTCAACTTGCCCGCCAGTGTCCTGCTCCATGTCTGATTAAGACTTGCTATTTTGAGTAGGAAGAGATTCAGAAGTTTGCAAGTTAATGTTTTTAGTATATCATAGAAAATTGCAAAAGCAAGGAAAGAAGATCTGGAGTTGGTCAAGTTGTATTCATTAACTTTTTAAATTGGTAAGTGTGCATATTACAAGTACTATATACCTGCGCTGCATGATTATTTGTACAACACCACGTTTTTATCGATTTTCAATTACCTCATCGCACAAAGCAGTGAAGCATGATATTTTGATGAAACTTATGGAAAATGTAGAAGACTTATCTACTATTGTAGAAAAGTTGTCGGTTTTATGAAAAATTTTGATTTAATATTTTTTCTGATTTTTTGAAACCGGGTATAAATCATTCGTGGACAGTCTGTACAGCGTCCGTGTGACTTAAATGTCCTAGCTACTATTAAATTGTGTAGAACGTACCTGTACATGCGCGATCAATAAATCATCGATTGCGACTTATTCCGTGTAGTTCAATTAGACCCGGAGTCCTGGTTATGGGGGACACTTAGTCTCATTACACCGGCTTGTTTCATCCAAATATTAGTGGGTATCCCCGTTGCAGATTACTGTTTTCAAAAACAACCACAAATGTTGTAAAATAGATTTAAAATTACTTTAGCTATATATACATGAGGCAAACGGCGATAAACTATTAGGGGGTAATTTCCCCTCCCTCGTATGGAGTTTTGCTAAAATTAAGTTCTTGACTGCAGCATTATTTTGCAATTTTAATGCTTGGGTTTAGATTTATTTATTTATTTGTTTGTTGTATTTTTTCTGTTGTTGTTATTTGTAAAACACATTTTTAACATGCACACTAAATCAATTTTTGGCATGCTCCAGTCATATATTTCTTGTTTAAAATCATTGCAAATACGTATGTTTTCATTCATATTAAAAAATTAGCAACGGCACTCGATACCATGTTAAGTTTGAAAGACAATTTATACCCACAAGCTTGATAAAACAACTGGCTTTGAACGTTGCCGATATAATATGCAAATTTTAATAATTTTAATAATTTTTCAACTAGTCGAAGTCCACCGTCTATTACCTAAAAATCAAATGTTTGAAGAGTGTAAATGTCACAATTACTTGATTGGTCTTTGGTTAGTCAGTGTCGTGTGCTCATTTTGGTCAATGGTCGTTTTAAAATAAAAATACGTCTCATTTTTGAATATGAGAGTTGGTTTCAGCTGCTGATAGGATTGTTACCTAGATGTATAGGCGTCGACGCGTCGTCATTGGTCAGAGCAAAAGTCATGTCTACGTGCAGTTTTTTTTTTAATATTAAAAATATACTGCGTCATCTTCGTGTAATAAACACATAACGTCTTTAACTTCGTTTTTTTTAAGGTTGGTATTATTTTCAATTGATTTGCAGACGGAGTCATTTAGTTGACTGGTTAATTACTACACAATGACAGCATCAAAACCAAAATAATGTAAGGGCATGGTTGCAACTTGACATTTTTCTCAAATTTTTCCAATGCTCGTACCTTTGCTTTCTTTGCAAAACATCTTCTATATCCACTGTCTAGATTAAAACATTTTAATGCAGTTTTTTGTCATGGTTTAATTCACGTCAAAGGTCAGTCAATATATAAATTCTTTAATGTTATATTGAAGTTAACTTGACTTTGAAAAAGGATATATAACAAAAATTAAAACAAAAACAAACAGATACAAAGATACAAAGATTTGCAGGCGAGAATATGCGTAGCAAACAAATCATTGAAAATTTAAAAAAAAAATGAATTGAATAATATAAAATTGTTACGGACAAATATTAAAATTGAACGAGATCTAAATCACCTCAAAGGTTCTAAAATAAAACCAATGAATGTACTCTGTTATATTTTATAACCTAAACTTTCTTAAAACTTTAATTTTCGTTTTTAGCTCAACTATCAAATTAATTTGATGGCTTAATATTACTTTTTAAACAACTTACAGATCCCGCAACGAAATCTGCCCGACCATTCATATAATGTACATACGTCTACATATATGATAGAGTTATTAAACTAACGGAAGACATACAGGTTAGTAAGAAGTATGACATCATTAAACAAATTCCGCTACCAAATCTATTGAAAATTGTCTTTTGTTCTTGTTTTTATTTCTAAACCAGGCCTGTAGGCAATATTTTTATAGGGCAACTTTCGGAGGTTGTGGAATCATTTTGATTTAATAGGTCCAAAAACTATTATTTGTAGTTTTGAAAATGTGACAAGAAAACAAACAAAACAGGCAGATGAGGAGCAAAGGTCCCTAGGTACCCCGTCTCTACTCCTCAACCTCGCCTTGCTAAGTTCATGCTCTAAACATAATGCATATTTGATGTTCAATGAAATAACAATGGGTCTGGATAGTCCCTGTCGTCAAGTCATTTGTCAAATGTCAAGCGTCAAATTGTCAATAAGACGTTAACAGGTCAGTTCGTTTTGTTTCCCTTTCCTTTACATTTCCTTTAAGGTTCTTTTTCGATTGTTTGCATTATTTAAACATACCATTTGAAGAATTTTGAAGAATTTGTATAGATCTTACTTTGAAATGAGCAAATAAACCAGACAAATTTACAAAGATTTCAGTTCGTAAAAATAAACACATTGAAGGTCAAAATGAAAGCAAAAAGTGCTGCTACATTCAGATAAGAGAATAACATAATATTTTGGTTTTAAATAGCGCTGATTTTGTGCTAAATTTTTCTCTTATAGGTTCGTTATTATGCTACTTGCTTAGCTTGTCGGTTGATAATTTAGTTTTATTCTTAGTTGATTCGTAAAATGTTTATTCAAATACACATTTTAGTAATTTCAAATCAACGTTGAATCTTGGACCATGGACCATGCTAAGACGTTGCCTGTCTGTTAAATAAATACTCATCATCACAATGACTTGTCAAGAGCATCATAAAAATGCTGATTGTTCTCTCGACACACCATAGAAGTATTTTGAAGACGATTTTTAAAACTCTCCTAAAATTATAAATACCACAGATAAAGACGTCAAAGGTTAACAGGTATCCTTAAATACTCCGTATTCTTGTAACAGTATTTATGTGTCTTTGATACCCACTTTATAAGGGACGCACCATTAGACTTCAAGGTGGGGGGCTGGAATTTTTTCCGAAAAAAAAAAATAATTGACTCGCTATGTAAGAGAAGAAAAATAATTTGACTCACTGCTTGAGAAAAAAAAAATAACTTGACTCACATGAGGAAAAAAAAACTTGCCCCTTATTACTTACTATTATATATAGGAGTTTCGCCCCCGAAAATGTTTAGATTTTTGACTTAAAAAAATCTTACTTCATGAAAGTAAAGAAAAAAAAACTTGTCTCGAAAACTTTTCCGAAAAAAAAACTAGCCCACCTGAAAGTCAAATGGTGCGTCCCTATTTACGGGATATCTTTAACAAGTTGTATCATCCATGTAAGTGTTAATCGTGCTAATAACAACAGTCGGAGGTGTTGGTGGTGGTTTATGGTCATTGTAGGACTTGTGACAGTTATTCATATGACACGTTGTGCTAGTTGGTGGCCCGGACGTAGCTGTTATGCCACCTCGGGCATGGTCAGGTTTGGAATCGATGGTTGGTTTCATGCAACGGAACACTTTCTTGAAACCGTCTCGGAACCTGTATAAACATGAAAAAAATAAAACAAAGTACAATATGAATGTTTAAACACGTACATGCAATTTTTGTTAAACGCACAATAATTTGAAGATTTATATGTACGAATGCATTCAAATTATATTTATATTGAAATCAGCTAACAAATATATAAGGTTCGTAAACAGTTTTGATAAACAGTCCCAAATTGACAAAAGTAGGTCAAAATGGTGAAAAGAACTTTTCCAAATAGGTTGTCTATTCAATTCAATTTCATTTTATTTTTTCCCCATGTACACACAAATTGTTAAAAAAACCAAAACACATAAATGATACCCACAAAGAAATAATAAACAAACAATACATTATGAAGGAATAGGCTAAGCAGTGAAGGAGGCTTATATATATATAGCATATCCCTTAGATAGATAAACAGCAAAACAGTTCAAGAACAACAACAACAACAAAACATAAAGTGAACTAACAAAACAACACTCTTAGAAAGCCAGGATCAAATATGAGCTTATCCTGATTCCGGATCACATCTAATCCTTTTGGGTCAAATTGATCCTTTTTCGATTAATCTGATCCTTTTTGGGATCATATTTTTGATCCGGAATCAGGATAAGTTCATATTTGATCCTGGCTTTCTAAGAGTGAAGATAAGTACATGATCAAAAGAAATTGTAGTTAATAATGTTGTTTTATAATTCTGCGAGAAAAAAAATAGCGGAACCGACACTTTTTAAAATGAATTCCACAAAACATGACCAAGAAGATTTCTTATAATGGTTGTTATTAGGTCATCTGCTCTTCATTTTGGATAATCGTGGTTGTAAAATACGTCTCTTAATTTTACTGGTAGATCATTCATTGATTAAGGTAATGGACTACCTTGAATAGGTTGAATTCAGCCATTTGGGCTTTATAAATATTCATGTAGCGGGAAATTTTAGCTTTTAAATGGTCTTTATTTCACCAAAAGAAATTCTGTTGCGGGAAAAATAATTTATTTTGTTTTTTATTGTTTTTCAGCGGGTGATATTTGTTATGTATTTTATTGTTTTTCACCCAGCGTTATCTTCAATCTGTGCTTCAATTTTAATTCATAATTTGAAAACGGAGTGACCTATGATTGTAGTTTCTTCACCAAATGCGTTGATATTTCAAGTAGTTTCTTCTTTTCTATGTTAGAATAATTAAATGGCACTTAATTTGCCTAATTATATCAAAACAGTGTTTCAATTTCATGTGAGCATTACAGAGCTCACACAGGACAACTGTTAAAAAAAACCAATGTTTTGAACATATGTGATACATTTAAACTGGAACTAGGTATTTTTATGTACAAAAATCAAACAAAGCGCCTCCCAATTACATTTTCAGATTATTTCATTAAACATAAGCAAGTTCATAAGTATCAAACAAGAAATGCTTCAGATTATAGTATCAAAAAAACAAAGAAAAAGTTTTCTGATCGTGCAATTCGCACAACAGGACCGATTTTATGGAATACTCAAAAATCAGTCAAAAACTTACAAGTGAAAACAAGAAGATCAAACAGAGCACGTGCATAAATCCAGAATTTTGTCAAAGAATGTTGAAATCTGCAAGGAAGCCAAGTAGAACATATTCTGAAATACTAGGCAGATTTAAAACCTTGATACTAAGGAGGTTATTGGAAATGTCCCTGTAAGTGTAACTTTGAATGTTTGTTAAGGGGTATTGTTGTTATACACCATTTAAAGATAATAATAATGCTAGAGTTACGCTTTGATAAATGAAAAATATGTTAGTGCGCATTATGTAATTATCAAGACAAAACCACAATCAAACATCTTCGTCTTAACATTGTAAAAGCTGTTTGGCTGAATAGGCCATTACAATATTCATGAATGATTTTCCTGTCTTCAAACATTGATCCTTGACGTAATTTACGTTGAAATTGATTTTCACAAATGGTAGTCTCATAATGTTAGGTACTTAAATAATTCTACAAGTTTTCTCTATCAATATATATGTCTATAGTTGCCATGCAAATCCTGGTTTAAAAGTTTTAGGCATTTAAAGATGTGCAGTTAATTTGTGGACATCCTGTAAAATGTTGTTAAACATTTATGTATATACATGTTTAATAAGGCAAATACCGGTTATTTCATGTCCATTCAGAATAAACGAATGTATATTAAAGGGGAATCTTTATACTTAACAACAGATGTGCTGCTCTACAAGGCAACTTTTTCTCTCTAAACATAGTTATGACATAAGATTCAGTTGGAACCAAAGGTTAAAAACTCAACCAAAAAAGAAGCGAAATAGATTATTATTTTGACTTAATACATTTTGTTATGGCATGTTTGCCACCACTTTTTCGTAGGGGTCATTGTAGATGCTCTTATGGTGAGTGTTTCTGATGGGTGGGGTCTACAATATACGATTTGTTAAGTCCAAGCAACTGAATGTAAATATAGATTCTTTTCGGAAAGGACACCCTTACTTACAAGTTAATGTTTATGGATTCCCATGCCATAATATACACATCATATTGAATTTGTTCCCCCAAGATGATATATCAGATATTTTTTTCCTATTTAAAGCAGAGATATATTTTCCTACTTTAACATTAATGTAGCAATAAGCAATTGCGTGGCGACTAATATGCATGTTGGCTCCACCACTGGGTTCATTATTAATTTTTGGACATATGTAAATGGTCCTTAACCATTGTCCCTCCTAACGGATTGTCGCCGATCGCCCCAAAACACAAATAAAATGACCCGGGCATCTTAGTTATTGTTTTTACATCCTTTGCGGTCATCTTGATGAAAAACATTCGGAGGTACCACCTTGTTTTGTAACCCATAAACTCCATTGGTAGGCCCCACCTCATAGAAAAGTCGCCATTTTGAAAAATGTCTGTATGCTAAGATGTTTAAAATTACAGGACATGTTTGGTCGAAAATCAGATTTCAGCGATTTGTTCCGATCTGAAGTGCTTTTGACGTCATAATTACGTAACGCCGATTTTCATGATTTTGGTATCAATAGAAAAAGAAGACCAATTTTTTGTATGCCGATTTCATTTTCACGTGGGTGGTTATGTGACCAGGTAGTTGAAAAAAGGTTAGGTGGACGAGGGTTAAGTGTTAAAACTATTTCTGGAATTTGATGTTTTAGTTTCATGTTCTTTCACAGAAATGCTCATTTTAGACCAATATTAATCATTTTCAGTCCATATTTTGAGATTTAAGCCTTGTTATACGGAGTGATTTTCACAAACATATTATACGGAGGGGGGGGGGGGTTGTTGCAACCCCCTAATTTTTTTATTGCGAGTCCCCCTGACCACCGTATGTGGTACCAATGGATAGGTATCATTCTCCTCTTTCTATTGATACCAAATTTAAGGTAATCCGTAAATGTATGACGTCACTGTGTTGTAATAATTACCAAAATGTAAAAAATTGTACGGAATTTGTACGGAATCGTAGGAATATCCGATTTTTACTAAATATTGTAGAAAATTATTATTACCTAAATACCAAGTTTGAAATGGATATCTCCTATATAAATGACTAATAAACTAATTTTTAGAATCACAGAGTTACACCAACCCACTGACCTCCGAACTTTGAACAGACACTGTATTCCCCCGGAAGGTGGTAGGGTCGAAATGTTTTCGCTAGAATAAGCGCAAAGGATAAGATGTTTGTATACGATTTATTTTCGGTCTCCTTTACCTTATCCATGTGTCAAATGTCAAAAAAAAAATCAATGTTAAAACCAGAAAACTTGTTTTCAATAAATAGCGCCAATAATGTGTATGTAGCTATAAATGTGGCATTTAGCATTTGACATTATCGCCCACTGTTGAAAAAAAAGGTAATGAGGGTAATAAATCAGCACAGGTAGATTGTGTTTACATATGACTACGTCCAAGACACAGTTATACACGCTTCTTGACTGCGATTACAGCCAAATAATTCTCATTTCTTTTTCTGACGTATTTCTTGCGCACTTGACATATATATGAACGAATAAAAGTGTCACTGTGCAGCTTTAAAAAGAATCTCTTTATAAAATCCCAACTATGGCTTTAAATTTAGTGCCTGCAGTATAATTTGTCAAGATGCTTTAAAGATTTCTGTTCGATCTGTTGTATCTTTAAAACCCCTCAAAATGTTCCAATTGCTCTGACGTAAAATGCTTTATGAACTTGTTTTTTTTTTAATAACATCGGGAGTTCCCTTATTTCGAGAGTACCCTGACGTTTTTAAAAACTTTAACATAATATAATTGACGTCCCAAGAGGCATCTTGAATGCATACTGGGTCCAGAAACCTAGGTGTTATTATC
>JXSR01S001113.1:374870-391462 GCA_000969725.1 Ophiothrix spiculata | reverse complement strand
AATGTCGCAAGTGAAATCGGACAAAATTTGTACACCTAATTTATTTACGAAATAATAAGTATTTTAAATAATGTATCATATTATGTAAAAAAAAAAGAATGAACTTTCTCGTGTTAAATGGAACGATATATTGCGTGGTGTTGATGCTAATCGTGAGCATGATAAATTTGTATCATTCTTTGATGAACTGTACAATGAATGTATTCCGTTAAGGAAGTGCACTGTTAATCGACGCAAAGTTCCCAAGTTTCCTTGGATAAAAAAGAAGTATTCAAATTAAAAAAATATATAAGGAATGTTTCCAATGTCTATATGAAAATCGAAACCAAAAATTCAAAACTTATAGAAACAAACTTAAGAATTTTATTCGAAAATGTAAGCGAGAGTATTTCTTCAAAATATTCAAGAATCCAAAAAATTATATGAAGGAAACCTGGAAAACCATAAATGTGACCCGTCATATCGAAAGTTACCTTAACCCTCGTCTCGTGGTTACCATCCTTAACCGATGATCGCCAATTGCACCAAAACACAAAATAAAGGGACCATGAGCATTAAGGCAATTGTTTTTACATCCTATGCGGTCATTTTGATGAAACAGAAATCGGGGGTTATGGTAGGCCGTCAAAGTTCGAGGGCAGGAGTTGGTGGTTGCCACCACGAAAAAAATTAAATCGCCATTTTGAAAAATGTCTGCATGATATGGATTTTAAAACTTACAGGTTATGTTATAATAGTCAACTCCTTGATTTATTAGCAAAAAAACGACGAAAATTGGACATTTAGAACTTTTTTAACGATTTTTTGAAAGAGTGGTCATTTTTGCTCAAAGTCGATTTTTTCTTGGTACGGAAATATTTTTTGACGTCATAATTCTGATTCTGATTCTCTTTTATTTCAATATCATACATACATAACAGCATATAAAGGTAAAAAACAAAAAAATGATATTGCGGACATAATCAAAAGGCCAATAAGACCTGAAGACAATTATGCCCTAGAAAACAAAGAACAAAGTAAAACAAACACGGTTGCTCATATAGGTGGGTGAAAAAAAAATGTTACCACTTTATTATATAAAGGACAATTTTTGAGGGAAAATGTCTGAAACGTATGTTGCTTTTGGTCAGGTTTGATAGGTTATCTTGTCGGGTGTGAAATATAATTTTCTCATATACTGATAAGGGGGCAACAACACAATTGGGTCCAAAAAGTGATTTTTAGGTCAAATTTTATTTGACCCCGCCTTGTTCAAGGTCACTTCTGTACTCAAGTTGAATGGTCATATGGAATGTTTATCTGTAATAGAGTGATAAGTAGGTGATTGAATGACTTTGTCACGCTTGACTTCGCCAAGAGAATGCTAGGAAGCTAAGCACAAAATAATCCTTCAACGCCCCTCAGTTTACAAACATTTACAAAAATGGGGTTATGGTGAACGTGGAATGGTCCCTTGCGATATATGATATCTTCAAAACCTTTTGAGTTGTCATATACCGCCGTGAACCATTCCACGTTCACCAAAACCCTATTTTTTTAAATTGAGGGGCGTTGAAGGATCATTCTTGCTTTGCTTCCAAGCATTCTCTTCGCGTAGTCGAGCGTGACCAAAATGCTTGTGCTCCTCCAGGTAAGAATTTCATAGTTGATATATGGCAAAAATAGTGAGCAATACAAGGTGTATAATATGGATTTTGGAAGAAAGTGTTTTAGTTTCGACATCATGCCAATATTTCTTGAAATTGTTTTTGTATTTGCAGCTATGTGATTTTTAGCTGAAGTTGGATTTTGATCTATAATGACTCCAAGAAAGAGCATACCCTATTTAATGATTTGTTATCAAGTTTTACATCATTAATTCGTTTTTTGGAATCAACTTCATAGATTTGAGAAATATTTCCTGACATTTGTATCAACAAATTTGTTAGTAGTATGGTATGTTCCCAATATCATATAATTCACTTTACTTGCGTCTGCATAATTACGTAACGCCTCCACTGATTTGCATGATCTTTGTATCAATGGAAGGAGGAAATACTATAATAGAACCAAGCAATATAACTTTTGTTGGTACCAAATTCAAAATCACAGGGGAAACTGCCCCCCCCCCCTCAAGAAGACGTGTTACAAAAAAAAAAGGCTCAGGAAGACGTGGGTTAAGGGTCCCAAAATGAAATTTGATTTGTTGGTCTCATCTGAAAGATTATATTTAAATCTTTAAAACTCAAACTACTCCTTGATTTTTGGTTGTTGGGTGTTCGATTGCAAAGTTACATCCAAGTTGGTAAAAGTCATCGGGCTGATTCAGAAAACTATAGTTCTGAGAAAATTGAGTTTAATAAAGTTTTTAGTTATAAATTTATAACCATTTATAACCATATTATAAAATTATAAATAAGTTTAATCAAAAAAATCCTGGTCATGATGACATAAGCAATATGATTACCAAACGACTTGATCAAGAAATAGCAGATCAGCTCACTATTATATTCAATTGTTTTCACAACTGGTAGAGTTCTCCAGATCAACTTAAAGTTGCAAAGGTTATTCCAATTTACAAACAAGATGACGCTGAAATATTTTCAAATTATAGACCCGTACCTGGAACGCTTAATATTCAATAGATGTATTGAATTTATTGAAATAAATAACATTTTAAATGAAAAACAATTTGGATTCTGTTCAAATCATGTACCTGTGTGGCCATCATTGAGATAGACAAAGTTACAACAGCTGTAGGGAAAAAAACACGAGAATACACTTGGTATATTTTTAGACCCATCAAAAGCTTTTGATACGATTAACATGATTAATCATGACATCCTTTTGTACAGACTTAAATTTTATGGCTTTAGAGGTATACTGCTGGACTGGTGGACCAAATCAACGATTGGTTCAAAGCAAACAGACTACATGTTGCTAGGTACTCCAGCTACCACTAATATAAACGGTCACCAAAAAATAAGTTCCCCCCATGGATGACCAGCCTTTGTCATGATAGAACTCTCAATTTTGAATACTTTTCTTTTGCATAAAATGGGTTTCTATATTTAGAAACACTTGTGCACGAAACACATGTCACGATTTGATGAAAACATTTGTCGTTTTCTAACAACACTCATTTGTTTAAAAATCAGTTTTTCAAAACCGGCGAAAAAAAAGTTGCACTTGCGTATTTTGTGAAATCCCAACATGCTTTCATGTTTACTTATTTTGTTGCACTCTATTTTAAGTCAGTGCATGTTCCACAGATAAAAAATTATTTGGACCCCTTCTCATTTTTAAATGAATTGCCATGACTTAAATGAAGACATTGTCGGATTAAAAGTGCTGTGTCCACCGTTCTTCTCAACAAGTGGTAAAGCGATTTTGTGTTTAACATTGAACACATTTTACGAATTTATTTGAAATTTGGACCATATGGCATTTTTATACACCAGAAGAAACTTAGGCAACGAGTCATTGATCAAAATATACATTGATGCTTCAAATATGGATACAGATTCTGACGAAAAACGTGAACTTAATGTAATATTAGATATGTATCACTAGCTAGGGTAGGCTCAACAAAATTAACAAGTTAAAGCTGAAGGTAATATCGATAATACGTCAAACTCTTTCATACAGATTTTTATAGCACTTCTAATATTTCTCCATAACAAAACATATACCGAATCTGTGCATTGTTAAGCATGCAACCATAATTTTTTAATATACTTTTTCTTTCAAAAATGTAATATTAGTTTTAAAAAGAATGAAAACTGATGACAAATATTATAATTCAGAATGTTTCTACTTGCTTGGAATTATATCAATTTGCAAGGTGCATTAAAGTTTACCAATCGTGTCTTGTTTTGATGAGATAATTGAAATTGCAATTTGCAATTGGTTGAACTAGGGCAAATCGACACTCAGTGCATCCTATTGACAGAACGGTTTGAATGTTGATGGAAGTCTAATGCACGGAGGGGTTTATATGTGCAATTGATAGAGTCAATCGTTTAATGCTTTTAAGTCTTACATAAGTTAAGTGTCAAAATACTGCACTGGTCGAAGCTATAATATCTGTCAGACAAAAGAACCGTTTATTAATTGATGAAAACACAAAACGTGACTAAACTATTTATATATTTCTGAGAAAGTTGACAATTTTTTGATAAACTTAAAAATGGAATGACAGATTGATCTACTGCATTTTTTTATTCCATGGTATATAAATTTAGATCTTTGCTCTGTATTGATGACTTAACTTATTTACAAAACCCAGAGAGCAACTGTTAAATGATGTTGGTAAAGAACAACACAAGACTGGAAAAAGATCGAAATAAGCAACACTTTTAGTCCCTTTCTTCACCACAAGACTTAACAATCGTTGTAGTATAAAGCCTTGAAGTCAGATTTAAGAGCCGCTTCAGGCGGTTTCCTATGCCATGTAGTAATAAAAATTATATTTTCAAATGGATGGATTTTAATAAGTAAATTAAGTTGATCCCTAAGTGGTATATTTTTAAAGGTCCCCAATCACGGTGTGTACACAGATCAAAATCTAATAAAATCAAATGTACCTGAACATACTATTTTTTGTAAACCTTTTTTCAAAATAATAAATGAAATGTATTTTGTATCTGGCCAATATTCTATAGACCTAGTAAACACCCCCAAAATCAACTTAAAGTAAATATTATTTAAACCAATATTGATTTGTTTTTTACCAAGATCTTACATATCTTGGTTATGTGAGCTTTTCATTTTTAACCATCGTCTTTCCAGGGGATATGGGGTCTGTTTGAGGTCACAAACCTTACTGGCGCACATCAGTAAATCAATCCGCGATTCCTTTAATGTTTTGATTTCCGGTCAAAAATGCCTGTTGTTTTGCTATTGTACGAGTATCTTGTGGCCCTTTTTTTTTTTTGAAATTTTATGTTCCTAATCAGCCTGGGCAACGAACCTGATTAGGTTCAGTTGAACCAGATCTGAATCGGAATTTAGTGTTTTTGTGGGTTTTTGTTCCCGGAAGAGTTTATTTGAGATTTGGATAAATTTTTCTTGCCATTTTCTTAACCTTTGAGATATTGCCTAAAAATCTGTTGTGAGTTTTTAATCAATCAATCAATCATTTATTATTTCCATTAAAACATTACAATAAAATCACATCAAAATAAACATCAATATGCATACGATACATAAATGTACAAGAACCCCAATGGAGGAATAGACCAGAAGGCCAGTAAGGCCTGATGGTAGCCTATCCCTGTGTCATCAAACAAGCAAAAACTAACAGAAGAAAATAAAAATTACAGAAAAACAACAAACATTAAAATCATAGAACTCAAATTTACTCAACTCAGAACAAGACAAAAAAGACAAAAGGATGTCGGATCAAGATAGATTCAAGATTTGGTATTATTCATATTTTTTAATAAGGGTATGTTTCAATTGTTTACGAAAATGTTTCACAGAATTTGATTCTTTTTGTGATTTGGATAGTGAAATCCATAGGATTGGGCCAGATGAACGTGTGCTACGATCAGTAAAGCACTTTTTATTGCTTGCAACATTCAAATTATTTGCGTATCGTGTTTGATAGTTGTGAACTTCAGATCGTTTTGAGAAAAAGTTTTTAAAAGCAACGGGTAAGTCATTTGTACTAAATTTATACATAAAGGTTCCGAGATTCAGCGTGTAGAGGTCTTTTACAGTGAGTAAATTGAGTTGAGCAAATAAAGGTGTAGAATGAGCTCTATAATGACTGTTTGAAATTGTTCTGATAGCCCACTTTTGTATTTTAATTAATTTATCCAAGTAAGAACTGCCTGTCTTGCCCCATCTAGTTATACCATGTCTGCCTTGAGGTTATGTGTTAATTAAGACAATAGAATTAATTAGATTACGTAATCAATTAAATATGCAAATTATTTAAAAACTTGTTCGACCAAAAATATAACATTGTTTACTAAGAACAATTATATGTTGATAAAATAGCAAAAACTAGTATCTATAATAGTTAAAATTAGGTTTTAAAATTTGAATCTAAATGTATAAGTGTAATGCATTGTGGGAATTTTTGTTCCAAATCTGGTTCAACCGAACCTGATTAGGGCCCCGTTTCATAACGATTTGAATCAAGTGTACGTTTGATTTCAAACGTACATTTACATTGTATAAACCTATTTTACGCTTGATAAATCAAACGTACGCTTGATTCAAATGTTTATGAAACAGGGCCCAGGTTCGCGAACCTGATTAGGTTCGTTGCCCGGACTGCTAATGAAAGCGACATGTATTCTGAATAAGATAATTACTTTTGTATTTAAAATGTTGATTTTCAGCGCAAGTTAGTCATTTGGATAATGAAAATGGCGAAAATGCGTTTTCATGCTGAAAAACTGGAAAGACACCCATTGAAACATATGTTAGAGGCCTGTCCATCTACTTTCCAAAAACATTTTCCCGACAGACATTTTTAATTTTATTTAAATGGAGGATGCTTTTTACTGGTGTTAGTCTTTAAACATCTATGTAATCTCTTTTGCATATCTTGGAGTACCGCTCAAGATGTTGTCGCCATTTTGTTAAATATCAGCACACTGTGAAGCTTAAATTTAAGACATGTTAGAATTATCATGGTTTTTATGTATTATCAAAACAAATGAGAAACTTATAGTTTGAACTTTATAGCCAAATTTGATTTAGTGGCCATTTTGCCCTAAATCATTCCGATTCATAAGTATTTGGAAGCCGTATCATGTAACGACTTGACCGATTAGCTTGTATCGTTAGATATGAAAATATCATATCTACCAATTGATAGCAAAGCCAAGTTCATCTGGTTATCTGGTTTACGCATCCATAAGATTTTATTGGCTATTTTATTAATTATGTGATTTTAACCCTTGTCTAACCAGTCCATTTTGTGTAACACATCTACACAGGGAGGGGGTTTCGTAACCCCCCCCCCCCATTTTTGGAACCAAACCACATGTGAACTTGGTTTTGCTACCAATGTGTAGGTGTGATTCTCCCCTATTTAACAATACTATGATCACTAAAAGTCATAGAGTATTTTTGGATGGAAAAACCATGATTTTCGGCAAAAATGGTCCACAAATAAAAACTCTGAATATCGGATTTTCATCAGATTTCTTGATAACAAGTAAAAGAAATAGTATTTCTAAGATATTCTGTAAGTATCAGCTTCATACCATGCGGATATTATCTTTCCAAATGGCGACATGAAATAACACCCCCCCCCCCTCTCCAGCCAAATTTGGCGGCCTACCCATTCCCCTGCCGTTGGTGGTATACCCGATTTATTTTCATCAAAACGACCTCATTGGAAAATAGATTGCTTAAATGTTTTTTGTTAGTTCCTTTAGTGTGTTTTTAAGCAACGAGGAAAAAACTCGAAGGAGGAGAGTACCCCCTCGCTTGGCAGACGAGAGTTAAAATTACTATGAACAATTTATCTCCCAATAGTTCATTGTAATATTAACTCTCGTCTAATAAGCGAAGGGTGTACCGCTCTCGCTTGGTAGACGAGAGTTAACATTTCTATGAACTATTGAAAGATAAATTGTTAAATCAGGGCTAAAAACAAATGTTAACACTGTTGTGGGTTCGTGCGACTTTAAGTACAATATTGACAAATGTAGTATTGCCTTGAACAAAATTGCAGGTAGTAATCCATTACAATATCATAATTATAGGGATCACTTGGGCTATTTGGCTTACGGACTTGCATTGTTGAAACTGCAACTAATCAAAAACAACCTTTTTATGTTTCCTAGAGCACGGACTCGCATTGTTGTGCTTCCTATACGTCAAACGACCCGTATGCATATCTGTTGATTGAAGCTGTAGGCAATTACGATGATATCTTTACGTCAATTTTTTCTAGTCAGATTCCTTTAAAAATGTTTTGTTTATGAGACGCTCTAGCGACACTTACCCGTAAAACAACTTTCGTGAAATGGGATAATGTGACGGAAATAATTGTACAAACCTCATCCATAAACACCAAATCCATACTGACTTTCGCCCTATTAAATAACCAATTAACTTTAACTAGTTTTTTGCGTAAAAAACACATTATTTGAAATTTATTCCTACTTTGATTTTGAAAACCAATTAATTATCTTAGGTATCATACCAAAATTATAGCATTCAATTAGATTATTGAAAAGATGTGACAGAATAAATCAACCGTACCAACCTCTACCGCTGACTAATTAGCTATACCAAATTATAAGATTAAATAGTCATTTTATTTGAGTTTTAATTTCTTATAAAAGACTAAGAAATTACCTTTAAAATCATACCAAATTTAACATTTTGATTGTGACCCCGGGCATATAAGTAATTGTTTTTACATCCTTTCCGATCATTTTGATGAAAAAGTCAGGGGACCACCTTAGTGGGGTTAGGGTAAGCCGTCAGAGTCTGAAGAACCACCCACTCCCTCATAGAAAAGTCGCAATTTTGAAAAAAAAAACACCACTCAAACTTACAGGACATGTTAGAATTACCTTTATTTATTAATTCCTTTATTTATTAGCAAAAAACGATGAAATCCGATATTACGAATTATTTTGACTGATTTTCGCCCAAAATCAGAATTCAGCTAAATTTCTCGACCTAACGTCCTTTATAATGTCATAAATACGCAACGCTTTGGCCATTTTTCATGATTTTGGTATCAATCGAAAGAGGAGACCATATACCTTACATAAAAAACCAAACTTTTTGGCATGTCAATTTTATTTTCACAGAGGGAGGGTGGCAACCGCCTCTTAGGTGACGACATATTATAAAATAGCTTAGGTGGACGCGGGTTAAGTGGTAAGACTCGTGGTTTTAAAAAATGAAGTTTTACTGTGTACCAAACGACAACAAATGTTGTTTGAAACCATTAAATTTTAATGATAAACTAATGTAGTATAATCCATCTTACAAATAGCATCATAATAACAGTATCCATGCACATTGTCATTAACAGTATACATGGATATGAGACAACTTTCAGAAGTTATGTGAGGCACATTTAATATCTATAGTCGAGTATTTTCAAGACACTTTGCAATCTTAAAATAATTTCAAGTGACTAATTTGCATTCATTTACATCTATACCTTAAAGCTGAACAAGTTGTCAACGAGGTGATCTTATGTTTACCGATTATGTCTCGTCTTGTTGAGATAATTGAAATGGAAATTTGTTAAACTAGGGTGAATCAACACTAAGTGCTTCCTAATGATAGAATGATCCATCTAAAGGCGCTGTCACACATCACCGTATTGACGAAAACGTACGAATAACGTACACTGTTTTGACTGTACGGTGATGTTCGTTATGCATTCGGTAGAAACACGTTCAATCCGTTATCCATCCGGCGGGAATGCGTTTTGCGTACGTTGAGTACGTTGTCATGTTTTGAGCAAGGTCAAAATTTTCAGGACGGTGTGTGTACGGTTGATGGACGGAGTTTGTACGGTTTGCACGCTAATCGTCCGCTACTCATACGTTATGCAATCGTTAATGTACGGTGTGCATCCGTCATGTGCAATGTACCAGGGATTCAACGTATCATTACTGAACATGAGACACATAAACCGTATGCATACCGAATATGAAACGCATTGACCGTATACATATCGAGCTCAAACCGTAGGTCTAACATCAATTTGATCCTTTCTTTTTAAGAGTGTATGTTAGAGGCCTGTCCATCTACTTTCAAAAAACATTTTCCCGACAGACATTTTTAATTGTATTTAAATGGAGGATGATTTTTACTGGTGTTAGTCTTTAAGCATCTATGTAATCTCTTTTGCATATCTTGGAGTACCGCTAGAGATGTTGTCGCCATTTTGTTAAATATCAGCACACTGTGAAGCTTAAATTTAAGACATGTTAGAATTATCATGGTTTTTATGTGTTATCAAAACAAATGAGAAACTTATAGTTTGAACTTTATAGCAAAATTTGATTTAGTGGCTATTTTGCGCTAACTCATTCCGATTCATAAGTATTTGGAAGCCGTATCATGTAACGACTTGACCGATTAGCTTGTATCGTTAGATATGAAAAGATCATATCTACCAATTGATAGCAAAGCCAAGTTTATCTGGTTATCTGGTTTACGCATCCATAAGATTTTATTAGCTATTTTATTAATTATGTGATTTTAACCCTTGTCTAACCAGGCCATTTTTTGTAACACATCTACACAGGGAGGGGGTTTTGTAACCCCCCCCCCCCCATTTTTGGAACCAAACCACATGTGAACATGGTTTTGCTACCAATGTGTAGGTGTGATTCTCCCCTATTTAACAATACTATGATCACTAAAATCAACAAGGTTTTACGTTAGTTTACGTCATAAAGTACTTTTGGATGGACAAATCATGATTTTCGGCAAAAATGGTCCACAAATAAAAACTCTGAATATCGGATTTGTTATCAGATTTCTTGATAACAAGTAAACGAAATAGTATTTCTAAGATATTCTGTAAGTATCAGCTTCATACCATGTGGATATTATCTTTCCAAATGACAACATGAAATAACACGGGCCTCACCACTCCCCCCCTTCTCCAGCCAAATTTGGCGGCCTACCCGTCCCCTGCCGTTGGTGGTTTACCCGATTTATTATTATCACAACGACCTCATTGGAAAATAGATTGCTTAAATGTTTTTTGTTGGTTCCTTTAGTGTGTTTTTAAGCAACGAGGACAACTCGAAGGAGGGGGGTACCCCTCGCTTGGTAGACGAGAGTTAAAATTACTATGAACTATTAATCTTCCAATAGTTCATTATAATATTAATTCTCGTCTAATAAGCGAAGGGGGTACCGCCCTCGCTTGGTAGACGAGAGTTAATATTACTATGAACTATTGAAAGATAAATTGTTAAATCATAAAAGGGCTAAAAACAATTTTTAACACTATTGTGGGTTCGTGCGACTTTAAGTACAATATTGACCAATGT
Organism: Ophiothrix spiculata; assembly: GCA_000969725.1. NCBI lineage: Eukaryota > Metazoa > Echinodermata > Ophiuroidea > Amphilepidida > Ophiotrichidae > Ophiothrix > Ophiothrix spiculata. The sequence continues at coordinate 380,477 of JXSR01S001113.1, read as the reverse complement.
AGTATTGCCTTTAACAAAATTGCAGCTAGTAATCCATTACAATATCGTATAGAGAACACTTGGGCTATTTGGCTTACGGACTTACATTGTTGAATCTCCAACTAATCAAAAACAACCTGTGTTACATAGAACACAACAGTTTTATGTTTCCTAGAGCACGGACTCGCATTGTTGTGCTTCCTATACGTCAAACGACCTGTATGCATATCTGTTGATTGAAGCTGTAGGCAATTACGATGATATCTTTACGTCAAATTTTTCTAGTCAGATTCCTTTAAAAATGTTTTGTTTATGAGAAGCTCAAGCGACACTTACCCGTAAAACAACTTTCGTGAAATGGGATAATGTGACGGAAATAATTGTACAAACCTCATCCATAAACACCAAATCCATACTGACTTTCACCCTATTAAATAACCAATTAACTTTAACTAGTTTTTTGCGTAAAAAACACATTATTTGAAATTTATTCCTACTTTGATTTTGAAAACCAATTAATTATCTTAGGTATCATACCAAAATTATAGCATTCAATTAGATTATTGAAAAGATGTGACAGAATAAATCAACCGTACCAACCTCTACCGCTGACTAATTAGCTATACCAAATTATAAGATTAAATAGTCATTTTATTTGAGTTTTAATTTCTTATAAAAGACTAAGAAATTACCTTTAAAATCATACCAAATTTAACATTTTGATTGTGACCCCGGGCATATAAGTAATTGTTTTTACATCCTTTCCGATCATTTTGATGAAAAAGTCAGGGGACCACCTTAGTGGGGTTAGGGTAAGCCGTCAGAGTCTGAAGAACCACCCACTCCCTCATAGAAAAGTCGCAATTTTGAAAAAAAAAACACCACTCAAACTTACAGGACATGTTAGAATTACCTTTATTTATTAATTCCTTTATTTATTAGCAAAAAACGATGAAATCCGATATTACGAATTATTTTGACTGATTTTCGCCCAAAATCAGAATTCAGCTAAATTTCTCGACCTAACGTCCTTTATAATGTCATAAATACGCAACGCTTTGGCCATTTTTCATGATTTTGGTATCAATCGAAAGAGGAGACCATATACCTTACATAAAAAACCAAACTTTTTGGCATGTCAATTTTATTTTCACAGAGGGAGGGTGGCAACCGCCTCTTAGGTGACGACATATTATAAAATAGCTTAGGTGGACGCGGGTTAAGTGGTAAGACTCGTGGTTTTAAAAAATGAAGTTTTACTGTGTACCAAACGACAACAAATGTTGTTTGAAACCATTAAATTTTAATGATAAACTAATGTAGTATAATCCATCTTACAAATAGCATCATAATAACAGTATCCATGCACATTGTCATTAACAGTATACATGGATAGTGAATAGCTTGATGAGACAACTTTCAGAAGTTATTTGAGGCACATTATCTATAGTCGAGTATTTTCAAGACACTTTGCAATCTTAAAATAAATTCAAGTGACTAATTTGCATTCATTTACATCTATACCTTAAAGCTGAACAAGTTGTCAACGAGGTGATCTTATGTTTACCGATCATGTCTCGTCTTGTTGAGATAATTGAAATGGAAATTTGTTAAACTAGAGCGAATCAACACTAAGTGCTTCCTAATGATAGAATGATCCATCTAAAATGTTGATGGTACACTGTTATACTGTTGGGCAATTTTTTTAGCGTTGGTTAAACTATGAACAACCCAATTGTTGGGTAAATAATATTAACCAACTGTTGGTGATTTGGGTAATTAGCTAAAACTTTTACCCAACAGTTAGGTAATTAGCCAACATTGTACGCAACGTTGGTAATTATTTACGCAGAAGTTGGGTTGTTCATAGTTGAACCAACGTTGGGTAAATTATTTGCCCAACGTTCTAACAGTGTAGTCTTATTAGAGTCGATGCGTTTAGTCTCACATAAGTTAAGTCAAAACACTGGCCGATATCTATTGGTTTCTGGAACCATTGCATACTGTAATCCGTTAGTGCACGACAGGGGGTGCAGAGTTCGATTTTGAACCATGATTCTGATTGCTTTAACATTACTTAATTATCTTTTAACCTTAATTACTTATAAAACAATAATACACCAACTCAATACAATATATATGAAACAAAAAAAATCGTTTTTTTCGTTTCAAAATGGTCGCCAGAAAGTTAATTTGTTTTAAATGTTCATTTGTATTAAAATTTCCTGCAAAAATGTGGCTGCTTTTCCAAAAGAATTTTCAAACGAAATTTGGCTAATAAGAGCAATTTATTTATTACAAATGCATTGCTGAAATATTTTTGATGTCCGTTTGATTTGTTTTGCATCAAAACATGAGTAAACCCTATCTTGACAATTACATAGAACATATTTATTATGTTAAACTTTTGTTGCGTTTTCTTGCTACGTGCGAAAAAACAAAATCCTGAGACCAAATGGAACATAAATACCTTTTCCATACAGTTGCATCTATATTGATGGAAAGATGAACGAAACAACATTCTACATAATACTTCTTAGAAGTTGTTTTGCTTCAGGTAGTTGAGAGTAAATAATATATATAATTAACAGTAATAATGAAATGTTTTGTTACAGTAAGACCAAAATAAATGTTTGTTTGTCCATAGATGCCATTTTAGATGCGGAGGAAAGGTCGGTTAGAAGGTTTCTTTTTTTTAATTTAAATTTTATTTTTTCTCAGTCATAAAGATATAACGAAAATAAAACAAGAGCCGAAATATGGATTGAACATGATTTATGATTTTCAACACTTTTATTTTTTTATTTTTTAACGATAATTGGGAGATCCACGCAACAGTTTAAACGTTTAAGATACTTCCCCATTTGCTGCATAACCTTTGTCTGTAAAAATTGTATGGACAATTCTTCCTGTCAATTTCAGATAACGGAGCTTTGCATACGAGACGCTCCAAGCCATTCCGGCTTGTGATTTGACACTAGCTTGTAACATAAAAAAATCAAAGGCTGTATAGACATTTTTGCTCTCAACCCTTGATTGAAATATTTAGTTTAAAATGTGTTCAACACTTTAATGCATGAGGGGTGCAGTCGAACAGATGACTTGATTGCCTTAACGATCGACAACGAAACATTAACATTTGTTTTTAAATGTTTAAGCTACTGAAGAGGAAAGTGTTCTTTGATACTTTTCCCTGCTTTTCACTTGCTATCATTCAAAGACAAAGATGTTATATTGGGTTTTCAATCTGATATAGGAATTTTTATCTTTCGTGTTTTTTTTTTGTTTTTTTGTAATCAAAAGGGTCATGTTAACGTTGGCACGTTAAATAGGCACTTAGATAAGATGCGCCATGATGATTTATTTGATTGGATAGAAATGGGTGCGCAAAAAGTATGTCAACAAGATGTATGTTGATTGATTGTGTTTCATCTTGCTAGGACAATAAGAGGAATCGTCTAAACTAGGGCGAATTGACACTTCTGCTGTGTATTTACAGAACGTTTTCATTTACATGGTTTCATGTTCAAGTGTGATTTAGTGCTGATTTAATTCTGGAAGTTTGAATCTAATGGATGATACGTTTCAGCAACACAAAATTAAGGTTTACAATAACTAACTGCGGTTTTTTAAAAACATCTTAACGGATAATACAAAAGGTTTACGGAGAGTAAGCAAAGATTGAATAAATAAAAAAAGAATTAAGCAAAAATTCAATAAATTACAAAATTTCTAGACTGAATTTAGAATAGCATTTTTTATTGATTTACTGTCATTTAAAAAATACATTTACTTCAAGAATAGAAACTGCTTGAAGATGAATTCAACAGTAATAAATTTGGTTGCTTTCTCTAGCTGTTGGTTTATTTTAATGCTGACTAAAATGTACACTTTATCTTTCAGCTCGTTACCACGTCTGAATCGCATGCTTTTGAGAAACGTCTGAAGGTACATGATAGTTGCGTTTCAAATTGAAAGAGCTAAGTGTTATGACATTGGAGTGATATCTATAACGCACAGGTAGACAATGAAACCTACAATGTTTATGGATCGTGTTACCTTGTTGAAACAATGAAAAAAACTTTTTATAAGTAGGGATACATTAGCACGTCTACTGACAACTTCTATTGAATTTTTATCATATTTAGCGATGAACATAAGGATTTGTTACCACCGTCCCAACTCAAATGTACAGTCAGATATCAGCTCCCGTAAACGTCAAATGGTTTATAATCTTATATGCATGAAACTTTACCAGTATCGCTATCTAAGCGGTGGGTATGAATATTCATAAGGCTGAGTACAAGATTTTAAAATCGAATTAAATCACTGAAAGAAGTCTGAATATCATAAATTTTACGCAAAGCAGATAAAAGAAAGTCTTGAAAACATTTTACAATTTTGAAAGGTTTGAATTTATCAGTATTAAATATTTTAACTGTACCGCTGAAAACAAAGTTTGAACCTTTGTGTGTTAGTTCACCTGAAAATCTTACGATAAATATTGATAAAACAGATTAGATGTAAGGATTCTTGTGGGTCCATACACACACGAATTTCCCGGAAATTTGAGTGTGTGATGATCAGTGCGCTTGCGTAAACAATTTCTTAAAATACGCAGAATATATTCAGTAAATGCCCGTTAGCCACTAATTCAGTCCCGTGGGCTAATGGTGTTGGCATCAGAATCTAAATCTGAAGACCGTGTGTTCGAGTTCCGTCATAGTCGTTTTTTAATTTTCGATATTTTTATTGCCATGGCGTGTTGATTTTTCCTCAGTTATTCACTGTCATTGAATTGTTGACATAATTTATATAAAAAACCCGAAAGGTTAGTTTTTAGTCAAAAAACCACATGTCAGATTCATTAGTTTTCACATGAAAATGCATACTATTTCAACACAGCGAGGGTCGAGCCATTCAAAGCGCAAGGTCTGAGCTCCATGCACGTTGGTAGCATCAAATAACCCGTCGTGACAAAAAGTGCTGGTTACCTGGTTATCGCAATGCAAATCACAGGCAAGTATGAAGAGCCGATAGTACCTTTCATACACCACATCAGCGTATTTGTTTTTCCTTTTTTTCTTCAATTTTAAAATCTTATAATATATAAATATATTTTTCAAATTTCATCAATCTGAGTTTTCATATTTTTACTAGCAGAATCGACCAAACTGAAAATCCTCTAAAACAAAATTGATGTAAAGGTTGATATTCGTTAGTTTAAAAAGGTTCAAATCGTTGATTTTTATAGAAAATACCATATAATGCACCATTTTTATTAATAGCAAAAAAATCACTTACATTATAATGGAAAAACTTTCATACCCAAGTTCCCAATTTGCATTTGCTTTCTCCCTTTTCAGATAATAAGGTCCGAAGTCAGCTTTATCTTCAGGTCACGTAAAAAAAAAATGGGTTGAAAATTTACAATGCGCCCCGCGTGCTGGACTGCGTTTAGAGCCTTTAGCTCGTATGGTTGTTGCATTGTTTGGTGATTTTTTTACCTATGATGACCATATGTAAGGGCTTAATTTCTTTTTGTAAATAATGTAATATTACTGTATTTTTCAGTTGTGTATGAAAAAGGTAAAAAAATTTGCATTCCGTTTTACTTGTGAAATGAGA
>JXSR01S001113.1:357245-372455 GCA_000969725.1 Ophiothrix spiculata | reverse complement strand
CCCGGAGGGGTACTCAGATTTCGCTGGGTACGGACGCGCGGCCGGAGTTTTCGACTACCACCCGTTTTGTAAACCTGAGGAAGCGAAAAATGCTACCCATATGTAAACCACTTTGACTTTAACAACCATTATCTAGACCGTTCAATACATTTGTACAATGTAAATTGTACTTTAAAAGCTCAATTTGGCAACCGATAGGTAAACCGAATGAAAAATTGGTCAAAAATGTCATTTTTGAAAAATGCAACCGTTATGTAAACCATTTTTCAAATTTTGAAGGTCAAAAATGCAACCGTTCTTGGCCGCGCGTCCGTACACCCAACTTTTCACTAAGTATCCCCCCGGGTCGAAGCCAATTACGAGTTGACACTTTCACTGATAGTATGGAATTTAAAATCAACCACAAAAATAGAGGGTTTGTATTTCGAATAAGTGTGTTCTTCAACAAGACAATAATTTAAATTCAAATAAGTAGGAAACCTTATTAATTTCAAAAGGTTGGTTGACCCACTGAGTCCTATTGTTCACAACAAATTAAACGCCCTGTGTTACATTAATGACAATTGCCATCTGTTGATTAAAACTACAGGCGATACAGATAGATTAGATAGATTCATTTATATAACAATGGGTTTTTTTATGAGACGCTCTCAACAATATTCGCCCGTAAGTACACAACAAAACACCGTCCTAAATCGATATTGCCACAAGGATTTGGTGAATTTAAATGTGTCTTCCAAACTGTAATGTAATATTGAAAAAAATCAACAACAACAGCAACTTGAACTTACAAGAGCAAACAAATAAAGATTACCTAAAACTCTCATATTGCAAAGACTTTCTCCACTTTATGCCATTTCACCTCCGAAACCAAATTATAAATCTCCCTGTTGTGCTTGAAATAAAATCGATCTAATAATATGTTTGGTTTGAGCATGATAAATTTGTTATTTAACATGAGAAACGGCCTGAATCAGAGCCAAACAAAGCAGAGTGAATAATGTTTTAACATTTTGATATGTGTTATTTTTTGTCAACATACTCCGTACACCATAGTGATCATTTTGACTACCATGTTTGATTTTTAAAACGCGTATTTTGCGAAAATGTGTCTGTAGAACAATATAAGCGATTTCGTATCTATGACCGTGTATTCAGAATATTAAGGTTCTTTGTAATCATATCAAATAAAATGATATATTGCTTCTTTTCTTAAGGATTAAACTCGATGATATTTTTTATCTTTACCACAATACCAAGATTATATCGAGTAATTGAACTATCATAGAATAATATCGAGCAAAAAGTGTTAGGGGCGACTTCAAAACTCAACCGGCGGTTGTCTGCCGGTTCTGCCAACCGCCAAGAACCGCCCGGAACCGGCCAGAACCGGCAGGCAACCGCCGGTTGAGTTTTGAAGCCGCCCCTTATTGTCAAGACAATAATTTTACCTCCTGTCTTGATGCATCATCTTCAGACAAATTAGGTATTAGTTAGGTAAGATAAGGCTCTTCATTTCCATTCCAGTCACTCCACACGACAAACAAAATCTCTGTTAAATGACTCTCGGCCTTCTCAGATAGTTAAAATGATAAATTGTTTTTTACAAAATATATATCTTACAGTGAACAAGTTGTCAGCGTGATGTTTAAATGTTTTACCGATATCGTGTTTCGTCTTGTTGAAACAATTGAGATGGATATTGGTTAAACTAGGACGGATAAACACTTCTTGTTGTTGACAGAACGGTTTACTCTTTATGCTAATGCAAATAAAGGTTAATGTTAAGATTGTTTTGGTTAAAGCCTTTGGAGACAAAATATTTCCTTCACGATTGAGTCTATGTACATACAATTCTCTGCTATGGATGGAATTCTTTACCTATCATTTAAGTATTCTCAATTCAATGTCAGTTCGGCGGAACTTACAATTCGAATATGTATCTGAATTTTGACATCCTCCTATCAAAATTCTGCTACCCGTATCAGAATTAGGATATGGAGGGTATCCAAATTCTGATACGCCCTGTTGGTGGCGCAGGTAACAAGTCGATAGCGCAAACTGGCAAGTACGTGCAGAAAATCTTTCCTGCATCTACGATAAAGGTATCTATGAAAATTTCATTTCCATCTATGCAATTCCATTGAACAGCTTTGAACAACACGTCCTGATCACAGAAAAAAAAAAGTTTGGCGAACAGTTTGTTAGAATTAGACGGCAAATATTGATAATGCTTTTGACTATTGTACATACCGCTATGGTGCGCGGCGAAGCTGATATCCGTTTCAGCTGTTGTACTTTATAAAATCTTAATTCAAATACGTACCCGAATTGCGAGTCCCGTTTGTCTGGTGATTGATGGCAGCACGTAAGCTATCAGCTCAATGGCTTCTTGTTTCTACAACATAAGGAGCATTATGGGAGGTAAACTGAACCGCTGTCACTAGAGGTCCATTCTAGCATTATTTATGAGATTCTATAAATGTGACACAATACTAAGATATTAAGGTGTATTATTCTTATTCATAAAAATCATGGGGATAAGTTTAGTCATATATATTCATCATTATTCACATGGGAATGGAAGAAGAATGTTTTTTAAATACATTATGCAAAAAATAGTAAATTAGCCCTAACTTTTCTAACAAATCCCCACCACAACCATAACAAAACAAACAAGGTTAAAAAGCAGCATTGGAAGCTCTAATAAAATAATTGGCTAGCTTACATTTTGACAAAATTTCGATTATAAAATAAATCAGCTTAATTAATTAGATCAAGGGACAACAGACGACGAGAAGCTGTGGTGCATATTTAAAGCTACTTGAGTATCCCTTTTCTGATCGTTGTGGATGTGGATACCAAACACTTTAGCAGAAGAGACAAAGTGGGGAATTGCCAAACAAGAGAACTGAATGAGGAGGAGTCTCCCGAAAAAATGAAATCTGGATAGCATTTATCTGGATTTAACTTCAGCTGAGTTTTAATTGACCAGTTAAGAAACTCATCGAGATCCTCATGGAGGTTGCTATTCACATTAGAGCGACGGTTCTCCGCAAACGTTACATCTTCAACATATAATGAGCATCATTGATCAGGGTCCGTTGGAAGAAAAATAAAAGTGGTGCGGTCACTAATAAAAATGGGGCGGTGCGGCCTGTGGCCCGATAGTTATCAAAAATACAGAATAACTAAGACCCAGAAGAAAACATCTACAAAAAACAAAGTTGTATTTAGGTTATTTATGCCAGAATATTAGTAAATCACATCACAATCAATTAGATTTATTATTTTCCTTTTTTTTTTTCTGAAAAGTGGTGCGGCCAAAGCCCACACGGTTCCGATGCTCCTGTCATTAATGACAATCTTGAAGATAATAGGACCCAAATTGATACCATGTGGGACATCAATATTCAGAATAGAATAACCAGACAGGGTCTGATCTTAATGAACACAGTGACACCTATTGTTTAGAAAGCTGCAGCCTCAAGGAACTGTAGACCTCTGGACTCCCAGGACAACCATTGTTTCCAATGGCAATGTTATCGTTGACCAAGTCAGAAGCCTTTGAAAAGTCTGTGTGGACCGCCGTCCCGATGTTGCAAAGGTATACCAGAGATTAACCAGATAATGAGAGGTCGATATGTCACCCACATTGCCAAACTGATGTCCAGGTTTGGTTATATATCCCCAACAATCCATTTAGCGACAAAACCTTCTGCAACTTTGGCAAAGAAGTCAGTCAGAGAAATAGTCCTCATTTTATCAACACGGAGAGAGTATTGTTTAAAACAAAATGTAAAGACGTGTCATTTATAACATAATATCTAAATCTGGCAGAATTTGAGTTGACGTTGACAATTAACGCGTGTAATTTGATGTTTAATTGATGATATAAGGCGCCACAAAACGAAATAGCTTCCCATTGACTTTAATACTATACAGAAATGCTTCCTACAAACATCCGAAAACTCAATAATAAAGCAAATGGTTGCTTCCACACTGCCTTTTCCCAATTGATTATGATCTCTCCTAACACAAAATGATGATAAAAGTACACCATCAAGGCACAATTTTAAAGATACTGGACGCTGAAGTTATAACGCCCTCTATCACTGACAGCCGAATTTTGATTTACCAGAATCAGACGCAAATTAAGGAAAACGTTTTAAATTTTACCAAAGTAATATGGACATCTAAAATGGCATGAGAGCATCTTTAAATAAACCTAACTCTATAATTAGAACAAAATATTGACCAAACATATTGCCCTTCCATATGTTTTGGGGTCCTCATTTAGGAGAGGGCAGTCAATTTTGCCGATTTAAAAATGCCGGATAGCGAGCGCTAGTTATTTAGTGTAGTGCACCCATAAGCGACGTGAATAGTACGCAACGGTTGCCGGAGAATGAATTATGACATCACTTCAGCAGCAAAGTAACACAGCTTCAACCCGATCGATTTGTCAAACATACTTGGCACACGGATTTTGACGATGAGGAATTCACTTACCTGTGAAATAATAAATGCACAGTTGGTAAGGTGAAATTATTGGCTTTGACTGGTGTTTTGACATGACCATCTCTGTCAGGCATGCGAGGTTCATGTAAGATATTTATCTTGTAGTCTATGAGGCATGTATGTTTGTTATTTTAATCATTGATTTCAAAATAACCCAATCAATATTTTGAATCAAAATATAAGATTAGAATTGACGAAATGTATTTTCGTCACGTAGACGTTATTACAATTATTCAAGTTGTATGTGTAAGAATTTGCATTTCTCATTAAGCATCAGTCAACCTGTCGCGAGCAATATCCGCTAAAACAATTGACATTTGAATGGAACATTTCAATAATATTTTCCCCCTGATTAAAAACTTTATGTAATTAATCTCTTTGAAAATTACTTCCATTATGATATGGTTTATGGTTGACATCTTCTGATAATATTTAAGCGATTTATATATATTTATACGCAAATTATGAATTTTTGCGCTTGAAAGCGTGAAATGCATAACTTTTTCAAAGGAAAGGAGTATAGAGAAATGGATGAACGTTGTAAACTATTTAAGCACATGATTGGAATTATTGTGCGTCATGGTTGCATTTCTGTCCTTTTATGTATTTATTTTTTTTGTTTATTTTTACTGCTGGATAGCTTGATACATTTAATATTATTTATTGCAAAACTGCTACAAACTAAATAACACATGCATATATATAGTTTATCATGATAAACATTTTTAAAGTTAAAAGTTGAGAGTGATTAAGTGCTTACATTTTCAACAATGTTCAGTAATTCACAATTTATAGAATGTGTACACAGCTGTCATTTAGGTAGTCAGTCTTTTATACTCGTTGTGCATCGTTAAATTCTACATTTTTTGATTACCTTATACAAATCCTAAAAAGAGGGAAGAATTTGGATTAATTTTGTCCGTATCTTTGTGTTAGTTTTGTATCATTTAAGCTTCAGGCCAAATAGCAACATGCTTCTTTAAGAATGGTCGATAATTCTGCGCTGCTTTTGTATTGATTGTTAGAATAAAATCTAAAATTGTATGCGTGTCGTGTGACTGATAATAGAAATCGTTGAAAAATAGTACCTTGTATTTTACTTATGCAAGTTTTAAAAGCAAATCCATCGAGTGAGTTCATTCGTGTTAAACTTTAAGCATTCAAGTCAAACTATTTAGCTGTCCAGTCAATCAGAAACGTATTTTATGCAATATAAAGTTTAGTATACAGTGAAAATACAGTGAAAATGATTACTTTATGTGATCGCAAAATCGCGCTTATTTTTAAGTACAAATTAATTGATTCTTGTGCTCAGAAAGAAAGTTATTGTTATTTTACTATTGAAAAATAAATTCTTGCATTTGTTGAAGTTGTATACACAAATTAAAATGTTACAAATACGTTAATATTGACAAGTTTGTTTATAAAAGTATTGGAAAATAAATTCTCACACTTGAAAACAAGTCCTGGAATATCATTTTGTCGTAACATAGTCATGCATTCTGTTTTACTTGGTTAAAAAAATAAACACATATGAACAATTTTGTTTGATAAGTTATTTAACATTCAAAAATTCAATTTAATTTAAGCATCCAATGTAAAGAAAAATCTACTTACGTGTTTCTTTTTATCACTCACCTAAGGGAAAAAATCTTGTGGGCCAAATCATAATTAAACACTCGAACAAACTGGAAAAGGGACTATATTCGTAATTCACCGCTTGTTTGATTAGGTAAATATCAAAATTATGTAAATATATGATCTTTTACTATCATTAATCTGTTATAGCGTACGTGTTCGGTGGTAACGGACACTAAACCAATTAGAAAGTCATGTATCTGCCATTGAAAGGTTATAAACACATTAAGCAGGCATACAAGTACATTATAGGCATTGTAACCATTTTAACATAAGACACGCAGATATATTTGAATGGGATGAAATTGGCAATTAGAGAGCATGTCAACGAGATGTATAATGTTGATCGATCGTGTCTCGTCTTGTTGAGACAATTATAAAGGGAGATTACCTAAACTAGGGCGAATCAACACTTCTATGTATTGACAGATGATTTCATGTACATAGATTTATATTCGAATCTGATTAACTACTTTATACAATATATGTATTAAGCCCAACGTACAGTAAACGTACGGAAAATGTCAGGAAAAGCTCGACAACAATTTTTCTGGGCATCTGGTAAAATGTAACGTTTTACAAGATACGTGACAAAATTATTTCATCTCTCGTCTGCTAAGAAGACTTGTTTGAGAAACGAAAGCTCCTTTCGGTCTTTAGAGTAAGATAAATTATCATAAATATATTTTGAAGTATTAAACAACTAGTATAACGGTATAAAAAAGCATCAATTGTAACAGATTAGATATAACTTTGAATTAGCAAACAACTCAGCCAGAGTTTGAGCTTATGTATTATTGGTCAAGATATACGGTTACCAAAAAATAAGTTCCCCCCTTGGATGACCATACTTTGTCAAGACAGAAGTCGCCATGTTGGCTGTATTTCTCATTCATAAAACACGTTTTCGTTAAGAGAAACAATTCTCTATACAACACACTCTACCATTTAATGGAAGGTAATGACGCTTTTGAGCAGACACATTTGTTTCAAAATCATTGTTTTAAAACAGCCGAAAAAAAGTTGCATTTAACTTCTTATAGCCTTCTTGTGGCAACAAGAACAAGTTTACTCCGGCATTTATTGCATTAACTTGACTATGCTATCAAAGTACACTTTTTTGGATGGTTTCAATATCATGCATGATGAAGTGACACTCAATTCTGTCGCGCTTCTGTCATGGAAACAGCATTGCTTGAAAGTGAGAGTTAATGTGAGAGAGAATCTGTGGATGAAATCATGGGTACTCTTAACCTTCAGATGATCTGCAAAACTCAGGAGCAAACAAACATGATTTTCACAATAAGACAGACAGTATTAGCAGTATTAGCAGAGATCTTACTGCACATTTTTACCAGGTCATGGAACTTGACCGACCAAGGGTAACGGATCGCAAAGCTTAACAATTTTACTCTATATCACTGCACTGTTAACCTGTGATTTGTTTTTATGTTGAAAATATGGATTTTGATCAACTACTCGTTACCTATGTTTCTTCTCGTGTATAAAAATGTCATATTGTCCAAATTTCAAATAAATCCGTGAAATTTGTGTTCAATTTAATAAAAAAACACAAAATCGCTTTACCAGTTGTTGAGAAGAATGGTGGACACAGCACCTTCAATCCGACACTGTCTTCATTTAAGTCATGGCAATTCATTTAAAAATGAGAAGGGGTCTAAATCATGTTTTAACTGTGGAACATGCACTGATTTAAAATAGAGAAAAAGAAAATAAGTAAACGTGGAAGCATGTTGGGATTTCACAAAATACGCAAGTGCAACTTTTTTTTCACCAGTTTTTACAAAATGATTTTTAAACAAATGAGTGTTGTTAGAAAACGACAAAAGCTTTCATCAAATGGTGACGTGGGTTTCGTGCACAAGTGTTTCTTGAAACAGAAACATATTTTATGCAAAAGAAAAGGATTCAAAATGGAGAGTTCTTTCATGACAAAGTCTGGTCATCCATGGGGGAAACTTATTTTTTGGTGACCGTTTATTAACGTAATGCATTTTCATCACGCAAAAGTTAATTCTAGATATTCAAGATATATCTGTAAGCATTTGCATTTCTCATTAAGCTGTCGAAAGCAATATCCGATAAATAAAATGGCATTTTAATGGAAAATTTCAAGCAATAACGATTCACTTTTTGACAGTTTATATTGAAATTAATTTGACTGTTTTTGTTAACGAGTTCCATCATGATTTCATTTTATGGTTGAATTAATAATATTGAACTATTTTCTAATGTTACTAATGAATTTCTGAAAGTATTAAGACTGAGCTCTATAAATGCATAAATGTTAGTGGGTACCGTATCGCGTCATAAGCTGGATTACAGCGGTAGATATACTTCGTCATTTTTGTAGCTTGTAGACATTTTCATTCAGTATTTTTCTCACGGTGATTGTTTTTTTAAGAATGGCGTAAACTGTCATTCTGAATGAACATTTTCCCATGTACAATTTTACCATAATTGAAAGAAGAGATTAGCTTACCATGAATAGATCTAGGTCGTAGAATCAATATCAAACATTATACTACCCATCAGTAGGCACTTGAAAATGTGCAATGTGGTGAAAAATAGGTATATTTATTACATTCTCCATAATGAGAAAATTTAGAATGAAAATTCTCATTCAAAATTAACAGTTTGCTCCATTCTTAAAACACAATCACCAAGAGAAAAATTCTGAATGAAAAATGACGAAGCATATCTACCGCTTATCTTTGTGTTACATTGAGTGATGAAAATCACTGGTCAATCTGTTCAGTGTTCTATCATTTTTCTAACTGTCTGACAACGGTAAAAGTATACTCTTTTTTTTTTTTGAAAACTTACGATATAAATATGATAAGGGGCGGTTTCAAAACTCAACCGGCGGTTGTCTGCCGGTTCTGGGCGATTCAACCGGAATAAACAATAGCCAAACGCCCAGAACCGGCAGACAACCACCGGTTGAGTTTTGAAGCCGTCCCTAAGTAAGGTGTTTGTTTGAAACACTATTAAAAACAATTGCTTATTATTTCTCAATAAAACTTTGCATGAGTAAAGCGAATATGTGGTATCTAATTTAAGAACAAATTGAGCAATGCAGACAAACAGATTTTCAAAAGACAATATATTGAAGTTTATGTTACACTATAAAACAGTGGTGGGCAGCCTATTTACCATCATCATCATTCCGTCGAGATCTATGAAACACTTCGTTGCCAACCATCTTTATTTCACATTGCACTTCCAAGTTCAATAACAATCAAGCCGGTATCTCTACATACGTACATACGTACATTTTCCCATGATCTGAAAAAAGACTTTTAAATGTTCGAATTCTGTGACACATCACCGTATAGAACCAAATAACGTACAAAGGTTTCACATTGTGAACGTGTGACAAACGGACCACCACCGTATGCATAACGAATTGAATATATGCATAACAAACACTGCTGTAAGGATCACGTAAATAACGCACTACTAAAGAAATAAAGAAATGACAAACTACAATTTATAAAACAAAACAAAACGTTAGGGGTACGTTTTGCAATATACGGTGATGTGTGACAAAGTTTTAAGAGCCTTTCATAACTAATGCAAGGAACACTCTAAAATTATTTTACTCTTGTTGAGTAAAAAGGTCACAGCTCATTGTTGAGTTAAATCTTACTCAACATTGAGTAAAATCTTACTCGGTTAAGTCAATATTACTCAATGTTGAGCACATCTTACTCAACGTTGAGCAAAGTTAACCCAACGTTGAGTAAGATTTTACTCAACAAAATGAGCTGTGACCGTTGAGTAAGTTTTTACTCAACAAGAGTAAGACAATTTTAAGAGTGAAGGAAGGAAGGCGTATATGTTACTTTAAACTAACACATTTTAAGCATCTTCACAATGAACATGCACTGCTATATTGATTTTGATGAGAGGCCAAGATTCTTGTTTATTTTGCCTCTCGTGTTTGTTTACAAAATAAGCAGGACATCAAACTCCAGTAATGATGCTTGAAAAGATAGCCGAGACCGTGGTTAACTTATTGAACCCTGATTGGAATACCTTTCATCTCCTTGATAGTGTAAGTGTACGGAGTAAAAAAAAACACACTAGCCTAGCTTAAATTCTTGTAACGCTTAAAAATGCATTTTTGGTTAACCCGTTACTGATGCCATTCACTGGCGTTAATGGTGGGGGTATTGAAAATCACCACTTGAAAGTTTGCAATCAGTAATTTTTTTACACGAACGACAGGAAAAGCATAGAATCCTGCTTTTACTTTTGCTTGTAAAATACGATAGACAATCACCGATTATGAATAATGGTTTCTTTTGTAGTGGTATACCATATTAATACTTTTTTACGATTTGTCAACCATTATAAATTAAAACATTTGTGTTTAATGAAATATTTTACAACTGATTCGACCTGTGATGCTGATAACCAATATTGAAAGATTTAGATATAAAATATAAATCTTAATACAGCTTGATTTTTTTAAATGTAAAAATAGATTCAAAAATATCAAGTCTGAAGTTAATACTGAAATCTCACGGGACAATCTTACGTTAGCTTTGTCTATGTCTGATGAGAGTTCAATATGTCTGATGAGAGTTCAATGATTTCCTGTGTATATTTCGAGAGAAAAAATGCACATTATACTTCATTTATTTTTATACTAAGTAAGCTTTCCGACTAAATTGCAAAAAAAATTTTGTTCTAAGAATGATCGATATTTCTGCGCTGCTGTTGTATTGATTTAGAAAAAAATATAAAAATGTATGAAAGGTGTTTGAGTAGTATAAGATACAGTTTAGAGAGAGTACTTTTATTTCTTTTATGCATTTTGTAAAAGCAATTTTATCAGATGACTTCATTCGTTTCACAACTTTAAGTCAAACAAATCAAATTAGCTGCTTTACGCTCGGTCAATCAGAAACTAATACTAAATATAGCATATTCCATCATTTTTATGATTCATCTGTAACAAAAACTTTGTATTGAAACAAAAAGCGACACTATAATTTTAAGTACGGGTTTAATTTATTTTAGTGTGTGTGTGTGAGGGTGTGTGTGTTCTAAAGCAATGTGTACTTATGGTATTATTAAAAAAATAGTTTTTATTGTTTGAAAAAATAAAACTTATCAAGTTGACAATTTTGGTTACAAAGTCAGGTACAATCATATCTTTTAACATCATAAAAGAACATTGTTTTTGTCTTCTCTGGATCCGACTGGAATTTATGATCATATTTTGTCATTTCACACAAAAATGTCGGATTCTATTCAAATTTCATCTATTTTGCCCACATTCAAAAAATTATCGTGTTCATCTGTATCAGCGTATCGATCAAAAAACGTTTATAAACGTGACTATTCGATTTAAAAAGCAGATATGCGCCAAAATGTGCATCTTACATTGTAAATTTAAATATTTTGTTTATTTTTGAAAGACAAAGTAACAAATGGACTAAAAAATGCACGTAAACCACTATTTTTATGATATTCTAAAAAAATAAAATAAAATAAAATAGGCCTATATCATATCTATGATATTATACATGAAAAATCAAACCACATTGGTTTGTTCTTTTATTATGATTATGAAAACATAATCAATTATTTTATTCAATTAAGAAGTACCGTGAAATTCAATCTAACCAACCTGTAACAATCTGCCTATAAACATCTTTAAAATCGTCAATGGAAGTTTCCAAAAGTTTACATCATTACTGGTGTCCGATGTCATTTCCGAACACACAAACAGAAAAAATGTGAGTCACTCGCGTAAAATTGAATCAATCTGTCCGTATATTGAAAGACTTTGGCTCAAAATGCATCACTTTGACTCATTTCTGACCCAAGTATTTCAATATACGGAGAAGTGAAACGAGGCTGAAATAGTCTTAGTATTATGCTTATCTGTAAATGGTACACGGCAGCATTACCCCTTAACAAACATTCAAAGTTACATTCACTGTCTCCTTCTAGGCAAGATTATGCTTCCTGGTATTTCAGAATATGTTCTTGAAGACCTCTTTGCAGATTTCCACAGTCTTTGACTCTAACGACAAAGTTCTGGACGTTTGTGAATAGAATGTTTCTACTTGATCTTCCTGTTTTCACTGGCAATGTTCTGTCCAGGGTGTTGATATGGATATACTGTCCTTCAGATAACCCAAAAAAGTAATCGGGCGGACGTAAATCATGACAGTGAAAGGAACATGGTTTGTTTGTCTTGGACGATATGATTTTTTATTAAGAAAAGTGAATTGATAAAACCATTCTAAACTTTTAACTCGATTTTCTCAGAACTATAGTTTTCTAAATCAGCCCATGCATTTTACCAATTTGGATTTAACTTTGCAATCGACCATCCAATAACCAAAAGCAAGGTGTCATTTTAAAGCTTATAATATAATCTTTCAGATGAGACCAAAACAACAATTTTCATTTTGGGACCCATAAAGGGACTAGCCTAGATTCCACCCAGAATTAAAAACGTATGGAAATGCCCTAAATAAACCTTCAAAGTAAAAAAAATTACACGCAAATGACTCAAATTGAGAGAGAATTCATCTGCAATATATCAGTCTTTGATGGTGGTGTGACTATCCCTGTTTCCTGTGTACCTTTGATGGATTTACCAGATAAAAGATCAAACAAAGCTCCTGAAGATAAATTAATACATATTAAAGGAGAAGCAATTTCATCAATAATAATTTGATTGGCCATCACAGGTGTAGAAACAAGATCTTTTAAGTTTTCAAACTAGAAATACTGTTTTCACACCACTTTTTTTGCACCGGCATAAAAAATTAAAGTCGGTAAAGAATGGGAGTTTCCTCCAATATTCTTAAAAATCATGGAAAACTACTTGTAGTTTTACTATAAACATGTTCTATTGGTTCAAGTACAAAATATGTGGGTAAAGAATTAGTGGGAAGAATCTAGGCCAGTCCCTTTAAGGTACCCATCGATATGACGGGTCACATTAAATTTTGTCGTATCTAAACCATTTTTCGCATTGGACACTACCTATATTAAATGACATATATTTTCGAAAATTGGAAACTAATAAACTTGTCTTACCACAGTGTTTTAGTTAATTCTCATTGTAATTTATATGTATATTAGGAAATGTACGTTTAACTTATTTTATATCATCACGGTATTGTGGACCAATAATTTTAATTCTTAAATTTACAAAATGTATATGAACAAGTACCGTGAATAAAAGAGATTATTATTGTATATTAGCCATTTGCTATTGGATAAAAAATAACATTTGTGGCAAAATTGCATTATCTGTTTCTTTCTGTTGTTATATTATCAACGCATATTAAGAATAGCCCGATCGTCTCTAATGACATTTTAAAATTCCTTGAAAATAAATTATTATTAAATTATTATAGATGTACTTAATATAAATAAAGCCCACCCTTTAATTTATCCTATTGATACAACAGTTAGCTGCAAACGGGATGTTTACAAATGCAAGTTGACACAATTCCATCTGATAAGGTTGTTTGTAACACGTTACTAGAACTAGGGCACAACATATCTAGTACTATATCTGAAAACAGATCCTGCAGTAGTTAACTTTCTAACCTTTCTTGAATTACAGTAGTATCATTTGTTGAATACAGTTTACCTTTACCAAGCTTTGGTGTGTGGAATGAAAAACACACCCCCACCCTGATTCAAGCAATTGTTTAAGTGACACGTTTTATAATAATTCGTATCGGTTATTTTGAGCCCAAATAATACTGCTCACTGGTATTTTTGAAAGAATGACAGCACGTCCGCTAATATCATGGTGTTTATTCTATATATTGATACAGCAAAAACTACCAAGAAGAATCACCCTAATTTCTTCTGCATTCTTTACAATGCAAGTTGACATAATCTAGCTGACAAGGTTGCTAATATCATGTTACCAGAACTAGGGCACCATATCTAGTTATATATATCTAAAAAAGATCCTGCAGTAGTTCACTGATCTAACCTTCCTTGAATAATTAGTTTTAACATTTGTTGAATACAGTTTACCTTTACCAAGCTTAGGTGTGTAGAAGACAAACACACATACTGCCTGATTCCAGCAGTTCTTAGCGACACGTTTTATACTAATTTGTATCAGATATTTTGTTCACGAGTATTTTTGGGAAATGACATCACTTCCACTAATATCATGATGTTTATTCGATAATATTGATACAGCATATCTGCCAAGAAGAAGCAACCTAATTTCTTCCGCATTGTTTGCAGTGCAAGTCTGCATTGTTTGCAATGTAAGTTGGCACAATTCGAGCTGAAAAGGTTGTTCATATCATGTTACCAGAACTAGGGCACCATATCTAGTACTATATCTGAAACAAGATCCTGCAGTAGTTAACTTATCTAACTTCTCTTGAATTGCAGTTGTATCATTTGTTAAATACAGCTTACCTTGATATTAGTTTAGTGCCTAGAATAACAAATACACTTACTGCTCGATTCCAGCAATTAGTCTTAGTGACACGTTTTATAATAGTTTTTATCGGCTATCTTGAGTCCAAATAATACTGCTCGTACGTATTTTAGGAATTATGTTAGTTTGATCCTACTGACAAGAAGAAGCAGCCTATTGTTTACAATGCAAGTTGACACAATTAGCAGACAAGGTTGTTTGTATCACGTGACAAGAACTATGAAAATATATGAAACAAGATCCTGCAGTAATTATCTTATCTTATAAGCTTTAATGCGTAGAATGATAAACAAATCTACCGCCTTGATCAAGCAATTCGTATCTTAAGTTAATCAGGACCACATTTCTTTCAGCAGATGTATCCCATTATGATCCAAAATGAAGGCATACACATAAAAGTGGACATTTGTATTTTTATCTATATTATTTGAAAATGTGTATTTTCAAGAATTTCTTCAAGGTGATGTTTTAGCACCATTCCTATTTATCATTCTTGTTGACTACTTGTTAGGAAAGGCATCTGAACCTGGCACAGGGGTCGAGACTCATCCAAGACAATCAAGAAGATATCCGGCTAA
>JXSR01S001113.1:290595-307154 GCA_000969725.1 Ophiothrix spiculata | reverse complement strand
ATAGCTTAAATGCTCGTTTTATTGGACTTTACCTGTTTAATAAAGACATTCATTAACCTGTTAATATCAGCAACTCAGTGTCGAATTATATTTAATTGGCATTTGAATTCCTCTATATTATTGTCTTTATTAACACTCTAGATCCCAAAGGTGTTTAAAACCGGACAAGTACAAAGCCTGTTAAATTATTACGTTAAAATGGAACTGATAGACATTGACTAGCTGACGTAGAGCTCTGACAGCAGACACTGGCATATATGCTATCGAGAGATGTTGAGAGATGTTTCATTTGATCGTACCATGTCTGTGTGCAGGCGGCGGCGGACACGATTTATAGAAGATACTAGATTTAGGGATGAGTGATTTCCAAAACGTAAATTTAGGGAACGATTTACATGTATTTGAATTGGCACGGGCCAAGTACAAGAAGAAATAAAATATTACCAAAGTCTTCTTTTTACCTTTACTTCATAAATTACAAAAGTGTTCTTATAGAAATAAGAATAATTATTTAATTTCAAATTCAATGGGGTTCACGCGTGAACCCCACTTTTTATAGATGTTATCATATTTTTTACCGATTAGGAAAATAATTTTAGTGATCATATGCATCTGAACCCAACGGCTACGCGAGGTCAACGTCGGCCCGTGACCTCTCAGTGCGCCCGGTTGGCAAACCCATTTTGCTCTTAATTATCTCTTCAAAGTCTTTCCAAAAAGCCCATATATTTTGTAAAATAATATCATTTACCTAAATATAACAGTAATTAACAGAATTTCCCCAAATTTGATTTCCAATTCCTAATAATTTCGTCTTGCGCAATATACGTTTAATAAGCTCTTTAAATTCTCGTAATAGCTATCAACTGACTTGGTGGGTTAGTGGAATCGACCTCGCTTCCCGCCGCAGTAAAGCTCAGAATAACAGGTTCGATTCCTGCACAAGTACCTATTTTTTCTTCTTTCTTTTTCTTTTTATATCAATAAGATCCAATCATTTACTTTGAGTTGTCACTCTTAATGAAACAATTCTCCTTTTTTTCTTCTTTTTTTTTAAAATTACAATAAGACTGAGCTACTGATTAGATTTGCTAATTTACGGTGATAACTTATTGGCCACGATATACCTTCCGGCAACCCAGTAACAGTTGCAACGTTGTGAATAAGGAAGGAAAGCAACTTGCATATGTTAAATAAAGAGGGTTGAACAGGTGGAATCTTTAATGAAACCAATGACAAATATTAAAAATATATTTGCACTGGAATCCCGGCTTTGGCTAAAACACAGTTGTCTAAAATATGTAAACCTCGTCTACCCGGGCTATTTTTAGTAACTTGTCTACCCAAGGGAGGGTTGTTGAGGGTTGTTGCAACCCTCCTCCCTAATGTTTTGAAACGGAACCCCCTATGAACTTGGTTTTGCTATCAATATGGTATGGTCCACCCCTATCCAACGGCAACAAGATCGGTTAATCGGCCAAGGCGTTACGTAATTATGACGTCATAAGTTTGTCCGGATCGAAAAATCGTGATTTGTTTTAATAATTTGGAATAAAAATATTAAACAAAGCAATAACACTCGTCTACCCAGGCAGGTGGAGTGGTTGCACCCCCCCCCCCTCCCCTCCCCCACTAAGGTTTTTCCCCCGCTGCATAAAAACGCAAAAGCAACCGGTCATTTTGGTGTAAAAAATTAGGGAGGTACCACCTAAGGTGGGATTAGGGTAGGCCGTCAAAATTCGGGTGTAGGGGAGGGGGTGACGGTTGAGGCTCGGAACATTTTAAGTCGCGATTTTGAAAAATATATGCATGATATGAAGCTGAAACTTATCATTTCCCTTCATTATTTGCAAAAAAGAAGAAAAATCGAATAAAATCCGTTTTTTAGAACTTTTGTAGCAACATTTTGAATTTGGTGGCCGTTTTGCCAAAATCACGATTTTTCGATCCGGACAAACTTATGACGTCATAATTACGTAACGCCTTGGCCGATTAACCGATCTTGTTGCCGTTGGATAGGGGTGGACCATACCATATTGATAGCAAAACCAAGTTCATAGGGGTTCCGTTTCAAAATATTCGGGAGACGAGTTATTAAAAATAGCCCCGGTAGACAAGGTTTAAATATTTGAGACAACTGCGTTTTGGCCAAAGCCGGGATTCCAGTGCAAAAAAAAGCTGTTTTTTTGCTTGAAGTCAAAAAAAAGTTTCATTTTCACTGGAATGAGCCGGTAAAGCGTTTTATATATATTTTTTGGTATACCGTATTATTACAGATTATTTTTGTAAACAATGCGTGGTATCAAAATTAGAAATAATCTTAATAGGCTAGTAAAAATAAACAAATAGGTCAAACAAATTGCAAAAGTAGTGATATTTACAGGATAATATCAGACAAACATATACAACAACAAGTCAATAATCTAGACAAATCTAGTTTGTGGAACAGTGATTAATTTGCATAAAACAAAATGGCTGCCAAAACAGGGGGTAAAATTTCAAAATTGGTTTAATCGTGTTAAAAAACATTCTATTATGTTCCACTAATCACAAAAATTCAGAAAAAGTTAACTTTTACCCATCTCCGATGTATGGTTAATGAGTTATATCCAATTATGTGAAAGGTCATTTCAGGGGTCACGCAATAGGTCCTATGGGAGACAAAAAATTCAACATTGTTCGATTTTCTTCAAATGGTCTCAAAATGTTCCTTTCGCAAAAGTGTCTACATGAAGTAATAGTTTAAAGTTATGTAGACCAGTGGTTGCTATGGTATTAGGCAAAACAAAGTTTATATTTACCATTACATTTGAATTTAAAACCCCAGGTTTATTTTGATCTGTAACCATAGCAATAGTACATCTGAGCCATTACTAATTACTACTTCATGTAGATAGTTTTGCAAGAGAAACAATTTGAGACCGAAACTGGGTCGGGAATTTTTTAAGCGCTATCTTCGGGTTCGGTTTAGTCCGTGAAGAATATTACCGGGATCGATCTGGTCGGGGAAATTTTACCCGGGGCCAAGTAAAAATTAAATTCGGGACGGGAAATGCGAAAAGGTCATTTGGGGTAAAACTAAAATAGACCAACAGTTATCGTTGTGTCTGTAACGACAACTTTTAACTTAAACCTTCATGTTCATCATTCATCTTCCGTACTTTGACTCAGTCGTTTTGATCTGTCATTTGTCATTGTCTAGTACTTCATGCACCTGAAATCTTATATTGTTTATAATCTGTAGTCTTCATCATTTTGTTCTTTCTTAAGATTACAAATTACAATTTTAGCCATGATTATTTAAGTTTAAACTCTAATTTATCCTTTACCGAATAAGACACTTTGAGCCTGGACTTGTGACGTCATCGAGATAAATGTATCGTAAAGCATTTGAAGTCATAGGCCTAGTGGACGTTTTTGAGAAAAACTACTAAAATTGAAATATGCACTAAGCTTTAGTATTTGTTTTGTTACTGTAACAACATGCAGATATTCGTGAGGTCCTAATAAAGGACATTTGTTTAAATTAAGTCATTTTCTCGTAATTATCTTTAACTTTGATTTTAATTCTTGTTAACCACCATTATAATGGGTTGAGACTCGGCTCAAAAAAGAAATGGATCTTGGCCGGGATATTATGAAAAACTATTGGGATTTTTATCGGGTCGTGTCGTGAAATAAATTGTCGGGCAATAACGGGGTCGGGGTGAGAAAAAACTTGCCCTGCAGGGCGTTATTGCTTAAAGGGAGCACAGAGCTGACATTCCGTTTAAACAGCTTTTACATAAGGGATCTCCAATTGATATTTTCAACATGATCATAAAATCTACCACATCATTTTAGCAGTGGGATGCTTTATCTCATCTCATATAATTAATATATAAAGCAGAGCAGGTATCAGACCATGACAAAAAAATATGTGTAGCATTTTAAAGCCATGTTGGTTTGTTAAAGCTTTGAAATACTCTCTAAAGATTTGTTTAGTATCATAAAAAATTCAACACAACTGAAACCCAGCTTACTTACTTCCTAACCAAAATAAAACATGTATTTATTCTAGTCCATCCTCAACTAGATATCCACATCAACATTTCAGTTTAACGACACATTTTGTATTGCATATGTTCAGTATTCTACAGGTGTCATCTAATCATTCAACCTGTCCCTAATATTATGTATTATATACATCGACAAGAGTATGAAACGTGCTGTGAATTCTCACTCCTAGTATAGTGGTTTGGGGTGATATTACATAGTGTTCTTTATGAATGGCAATCTATGAATTCAGAAAAAAAAAATAAAAAAAAAATATTCGTATTTTAAATTTCAAATGTAAACTGTTCTACATTTCCATTTAAAAAGGCAGAAAAGGAAGTATAAAACACTTTATAGTAATTTTGCCTTTATCGTTACTCCAATAAGGTTTGGTGATATTCAAATGTTGCTCGATTTATGCACAACAAAATGAAATGAGAAAGCAAAAACAAATTTGTCGGAATTTATTCAATAATAAGATCGTAGCCCTGTCATCAAATGAGTATAATATATTTTGTTAAACGCCTTTTAACCCACTTGAGACTATTGAAAATCTATTTCATACAAACTTGATAGTATTTTCGTTTAAACATATTTTCGCAAATCATGAGATACATTCTCCCTATATTTACAACGTAGATTACCTAAGCTGTACCCAGTCTTAGCATTATGTAGCATTTTCACCCTAAGCACCGCTTACGATAAATTTGCTAAATTTTGGATTGAAATAGCCCTGATAATTTCTTCTATTTATCCTAAAGTATTTAGCAAACTGTACAATTTGAGATTCCAATTGGCAAAAATAGATCACCTTTGTTTTTAGGCGGTTATTTTAATTACTGGAGTAATAAATCGAATAGAGTAATAAACACATAGGCCCGTATTCCAGAAAGATGTTTAGGCAGACCATGGTTTTAATTCTCCTCAACAGCACGGCTCATTGAACTCCTCCGCTTGAAAGCTGCAAGGGTGTGTATCATTCCTGGACAGTTGATGCTCAGTTAAAACCCTGGTTTAGCTAAACACCTTTCTGGAATACGGGCCATACACTCTAATACTTTAACAAATATTTTAGGTCATGGAAGCAATGTATTTTACGCTACTTTTTTGAAAAATAACAAATTACATACAATTGGCAAATCATTTAAGAAGGCCCTTGATATCTTAACTATTTTAGATCTAGATTTGAAGTGAACATGCATTTTTTGGCATACACAATGTTATTAACATGCGATTAAAAGCGTATTACGTGCTTTGTGACAGACGTTTTTATTTCCAAATTAACTGAATAGAATAAATGCATAAAATCCTAAATGACCGAAGTTAAATATTATCTTTTATCAACCTGAAAGTACCTCACAAACTACCGGCGTATAAGCTCCTTGTAGTAAAAGCAACAAGGCTAGTGAAGGGCACCTATTGATTAAATTACCAGCAATATTATTTCCGTTAGCGGGATGCTCTGACAAGTACTAGAAGATGTTGCTAATTAGGGTGCTTTAAAATGATGAAAATCATCTTAATGTACTGTTTTTGAACATGAAAAAGCGTAATACGTAGGAGCTTAGAGAAACAATATTAAGAAACAATTTCCCATAAAATGTTGATGTAAATTTGTCAAATTGCTTTCGTCACAGACTTTCATAATTGATAATAAATCTTCCTCCTCATCATCATCTGTTGGATGATTTATTTCACAAAGCGTTGGCCTCTCCACGATAGCGGCATATATTAATTAATCAACCATTCAACGTACTTCTCTTTCTGTAATCCTTATTCTCAGAGGGGGGGGGGGGGTTTCCTCTTGTGTTACTAATTAAAACTCATCCCGACATATTTAATATGCGTTTGGAAGCCTTGAATATTACCAATCCTATGTAAAGGTTAATGAATAATCAAGGAACATTATACGTAAACTGATGCATTATTAAACCAATATATTTCTCTCTGATATACAAGTTACGTATAAGGACACCCCCAGGACACCTTGGACAAAAAACCCAAAGAAGCGACAATTGAATCTTGTACTGATTTATTAGCATATAAATCCCTATTAATCTAAATTCCATATAAATATATTGCTTATTATTCTGCCCCATTTGTCAAGGATACACTGGTCACATAACATTGCGGCAAGGTAACGATGTGTTTACGGCGTAGAATCTCAGTGGATACTGATTGGACACCGGCCGGTTACCGGACGGTGTCCGTGCGAAGACCAGGCGATGTCCGTGATTGAGACACCTGGAGCATGCTGCAAGAATTTAGTTCTGAGTTAAAATCTTTCGGGTTGTATATGATGTCTCATACGTTAATTCGTTATCCATACGGTAGTGGTCCGTTTAGCACTTGTTCAGTGTCTTTTGTACGTTATTCCCACGTTTAGGATCTATAAGGTGATGTGTGACAGAGCCTTAAGGCTCAGTCACACATCACGAGCTCTGTCACGAGCTCTGTCACTAAACGTACGAATAACGTACACTGGTTTGGTAATCGATATACGTGTATTTCAATGACGTTATTCGTAGGTCTTGGCTCTTTGCGGTACTGTAAGTATAGGGCTTCTGCGGACGCTATCAGTTTGATAACACTTAAACACGTGCACTTTTGTCTACATGAATAACCCTTCTATTTCATCACAAAGATAATGTTCTTCTGTATTAGTGTGAGATTCAGTCCCTTTGTTTGCCTTTTTCTAAATAGTGTCACAACCAATATATATTTAAGATATTTTCCTATCGATGTAATTAGCTTCATTAAAATTCAGCCTAGTTTAATCCTCTTATTTTGACATCCTTTATACCAAAAACATAATGAGATATATATAGGTACGTCCAATTTACCATATGAATATTTTATCTTCTAATTAACGTTTTCAAAACGTTTTCAGAGTGTCCAAATATGACCGCTATTTAACGTTTTCTAGAGGTTCATGTTTGGTTTTCAGTTCATCATTTAACGTTCAGAAAACGTTTTTAAAACGTTTTAAGAGCGTTCATACAGTATAAAACGTTTTCTATTGGTCACTATTTGGTCTGTAAAGAGGTTTTATTTACGTTTTAACGTTCTTAAAACGTTTTTAAAACGTCTAGAAAAAACATTTTAAAAACGTTAAAAAGTGTCCACAAAATTACGCTTTAAAAACGTTTTCCCCAAACGTTTATTAAACGTAACTGAAACGTTTTAAAAACGTTCAGAAAATGTTTTTTTTTTGTTAGCTAGGTAGTTGCTTTGCTTCCTTCATACGGATACGGCATGATCCGATGTAATGATATGCTTATTTACTCCCAATGACATTCAACACACTGTTTGGTGTAGAGCCCTACGTTAGCTGGTGAATGTCTATCAATTCCATTTTAAAGTAATAAAAGTCTCGACATTTGTCCGGTTGCAAGCACCTTTGGGATTCTTGAAGTACTTCAATTGTCAATTTAATATAATGGACACTGAGCTGCTGACATTAAGAGGGTAGTGAATGTCTCTTTCAAACATGTTATGCCCATCGAGCTGTTTAGCTATTCTCACTAGATTTGATAGTGTGCAAGTAATAAATAACGGATAAACTCAGCGAATAAGAGAAAAATCCTTTCAAAACAATACTATACGCTGTTATAACTTTCAATATTTATAGTACTTCTTAACGTTTGTAAAGACCAGTTTTAGTAAAGTTGTTCGGGTGCTGTCTTTGTTGTACATAGGTAAAAACACCCTATGTATTTATACGTTTACCGTAGATTAACTCATTATGTTCAGATATTTCAGAAATATCCCCCGTATTATTGGAAATTAGAAAAGAGATTAAAAACATCTTAACCCTAAAAGAGCCGGGGAAGGGACAGAATCCGCCCCTCCCCTCGACATTTTTGTTATATCTCCACTGGTTGTTATTTCAACTTTTATATTATTAACTTCTTGACTTTTTTCTAGCCTTGCACTCGATTTAAGACCTCTCTCTTATTTTTTTAGAAAAATCAAACCTAGGGTTATGATGTGGCATTCCGTAACAGCACCCAGGATACAATGAAAAACCGACCAAAACTGATATTCAATAGAAAATACACACAAATCGTGTATTTTGTCTTACACTTTATTTTGAGATACACTTTAATTCCACTATGTTTTATGTTATTTATTTGGTTTATTTGAAAGGAGAACATGTGCAAGTATACTTTGACACACATCGTTGCTAAAATATGCAACTTTTGCTTGACAAAATAGCGAAAAACCATGATTTGGCGACTTTCGGTGATTTTTCGCGTTTTTGACATGACGTCACTTATAACGTCACTGTAACGTCATACAATGTATGTTTGTAATTTGTTTGGTACCAATGGACTCGGGAGGGTCAAAGCTTTCCACTAGTACAACACACTTAAATGATTCATCAATTGATTTCCGCGATCTTTAGAGGTGAAATCCGCCCCGGCTGTGAAATGGGTCAATATTTGATTTGAATTTATTCATGCATATCAACAATAAAAACTACAAAATACATACAATCTACATTGTTAAAAATTATAAAAAAATACATAAATACAATAATAACTGGGACACATAAATTGCTGGGATATGCATAGGATAACCCTTTAAGCCCTAAAAAGGGCTTATTTCCAAAGGGGTCCTTTGACATCAAAAATACATGGCACATCATTATACATAAAAATCTAACAATATATAGAATATGAAATAAACATTAAAATACATGACATTGCACAATGAATTAATCAGAAAGTCAAAGTTTTAATTGTGGAGAAGCAGATTCACTATGATCCCAGAGAAATGCAGAAAAGCACCCCATGCACCCCAAATAGAAAAGACCGCCCAAAGAAAAAAAAAATGCAGCAAAGCATCCCTCCCCCCCCCCCCCTAATTAGAAAAGACCACCCAAATTAAAACAGCCCCTGACCAAAACAAAGCACCAATGGGGGACATAGTGAATCAACTACCCAGTATTGCACAGTTATAAGGACAGATTTGGCAAGAGGTCATCTTTAAGAGCCTTTTTAAAGTTTGTTTTTTGAGTGATCTCCTTGATTTGGTTTGGGAGATCAGCCCAATCGTGGATGCCACCTTGATAAAATGAACCTGAATTGGAGCTATTACATTTGTGAGTATAAAAATTGTGCTGACTAGATCTGGTATTGTGTGTATGGACTTGTGATATTCTAGTGAACTTATTATCTAAATATGGTGGTCCATACCCGTTGATGATATTAAAAACATGATTGAGACGCAACTGTTTTGCCCTATTTCTTATATTTAAAATTCCCAAATTTTTAAAATCCTGAACATCAATATGGTAAAAGGGATCTTTACTTAAGATGAATCTAATAACTTTGTTCTGTGCACACTGAAGCTTTTTGCATGTAGTTTTGGATACTCCGCCATACCATGATGAAATTGAGTAGTCAAATAAACATAAAATGAGGGCGGAGCAAAGCATCTTCTTGGTATTTTTATCAAAGAAATTAGCTTGCCTGTAAAGAAATTTTAATCTAGCATTTACTTTTTTTATGATATCAGATGCCATTGACTCACCAGACAAAACATTGTCAATTTCAAGACCCAAATATTTGACTGAGTTAGAAGCAGTGACAGTGTGCCCAGAACATGTTATTGAATAATTATCATACTGTTTAATTTTACGTTTTGTGCCAAAGAGAATTAGTTCTGTCTTGCCCATGTGCATCGAAAGTTTATTATCAATAAGCCATTGATTGCATTTGTTTAAATTTTCTGTGAGTTGATTGGCGATAATTTTAGTACATCTGTCGGAGACCATAAGGGCACTGTCGTCCGCGTATATGACCCGGTGTAATGAGACTGAGTGTCCCCCATAACAGGCTAGGAGTCCGGGTCTAATTGAACTACACGGAATAAGTCGCAATCAATGATTTATTGATCGCACATATACAAGTACGTTCTATACAATTTAATAGTAGCTAGGACATTTAAGTCACACGGACGCTGTATTTCATTACACCGGCTCTTTTAGGGTTAATACCAATACAGTATTTTTAAATGGCTACTCTGTCGCATTTGGTCATTATAAATCTTTTACGACTAGAGATGGTCTTGTGATAAAAGTCTAACAATACTGCCAGTGTCACCAGCTGAATTTCCAATAATCTTTATTATTATTGAAATTTCTTGTATTGTTCTTTCTTAGTAACAAATATTTTTGATAATTTTCTTCCTGGACAAATACAAATTAATATTGCATTTAAAGTGCATTATCATACAGCCTTTAGGCAAGATTGCAATTTTAAACGTTGCCAGTCTTTGATATCCAACGTTAAAGAAAGACAACTAATAAGTTAACTACGCGTATTTTGGTTTATGTCTGGAATATTTATATTCCTTTTTTAAACCATCATTCATGAGAAAAAATACATCTTACTGACTATAATAGTACTGTCTCCTTTGGGAAATAACTACAGCGCATCTACATCATCACATTCAATATTATACAATCCTCCGTGCTCCTAGTAACAATATTACGTTTAATTAAATGATTCACTTAAATTTAAGGTAAAGCCTTGTCGCAAAAAACTTGTCACATTTAAGGTGTTTGGTCCATGAGAGATCCGCCCGAAGAATTTTAGTAAAAATCGGCATGAATGATATTTTATCGATGTTAAACCGATTTTTAAAATAAAAATTTGGGGTCACTGGACTCGTTTTTGCATGAGAGTCGGTTTAAAAACAGCATTTTTGGAGTTTTTTTGGGAAAATTATTACATGGGTCTATGAGAAACGTGGCAAAAGTGAAATTATTTAGTGTTGATTCAAAAAATCTGCCCGAGCATTTGTGTTAATTTTTTCACAAAAGTTGCACACAAGTATGTTCTTACAAATAAAAATAAATAACAATTGGGGGTCACCGACTTAGTTTGTGGGAAAAATAATAAAATATTGCAATTTTTAGCTTCAAAACACTACTAGAGTATAATGCGCATGCGTATTGCGGCACTTAACTTCTCGGAAACTAGCGCGTACTGGTACGCGTGGACGGCGCGTGGACCAAACACCTTAAGATATCCAAAAGCGAAAAATCTAAAACTCCGATGTAGTTTAAATCTCATTTCCTGTCTGTTTTATGAAGGTTTTTCTGTCTAAGTATGATAGCGGTTATATAGAAGAATCCATTCAAAACAGAATTATTTCGTAAATTTATTTTAATACAGAATTATTATGAACCTATATTTTAAATAGAAAATAATATTTATTTCAATAAATAATAAATAATGTTTTACTGTTATTGGTTATTCAACACTATTTAGAGTAAAAGCCGTCGCAATACTGGTTGCAAAAACCCATTTAAATTGTTTGCTGCAAACTATCGATAAAATGTGTATCTGACTACTATGTTGAACAGGGAAAACAATAAGCAACGGTGACCTGCAAATGACACCATCAATGGTGTAGCTAGAGTGTCAATATTGGGTACGATTTTTTTATGCTGACTGACAACCGATATAATGAGACTCAAAACTTACACCAAATTTTTTATTACGTAGCTTTTGAAAAAATGTATAGCTTTCCAAACAGATCGGTTCAAATTTTACTCAAAACTGACGTTGTTCAAAGTAAAACTTATCATCGACTTCAAATTTCTGACAGCGGTAAAAAATTTCCGACAGATTACTTGTTCGTTTCGACAAATGAAATATTGTGGGTGCGGCCTAACACACTGCACCCCTCTGGCTACACCACTGAATAGGGGAGGGTGAAACTTGTGTACGTTATTCGGACGTTTGGGCTCTATACGGTGATGTGTGACAGATCCCTAATAGTCTGATGTAGACTGAAAGGCGTATAACAAAATGATACAACCATCTAATGACAGAGCCACGATCTTGTAGCTGTTAAATCCGATGAATAAATTAGTTATGCACACCTACAGATTTTTGTTCATGTCAAAGTCAAAGCTTGTTGCTAAATTAGAATACCACGTGAGTGTACATAATTTAGTTGTCTCTTTTTACATGAGGTAAGTGGCATTTGGTCGAATATGAAACAAACATAAACACGACAGATGATCATATTTAAATATACAGGTTAACGAGAGTTTCTATGCAAACAGGAGAGGCTATGAATGAAACACATAATACACATTTTCCCAAATACTGTGAAAAAATAAGGGAAAATCATAAATGCGGTGGCTCCTTATGTTTATATTATTAATAAATTTAACAGAGTTGTTTGGGTAACCCGATAATATATCAGATCATAAGTCATGACTTATGAATTGGTCAGAAAAAGTGTAACATACCACTAAATGAGAAAAACATCACAAATTTGAATATTTCTCAACACAGGATTAAATATGTACATGTAAAGACCATAAAAGTATATATTTTACGAAAGCTCATATTACAAGGAGATCAAAAAATAAATGATACTGACATTATACAGGGTGTGTAAAAAGTATACAGGGTGTAAACTGGACAAAAATGTCTGTTGATTTTACTCTCTTCATACACCTCTTCTATTCTAAACAGCTACCAACATAAAATAAAACAGGTATGGATTTATAATGATGAGACATACGGCTCTCAATATTAACTATCCACTAAATGTATTAAAAAAAACTATTACATATACAGGATGGTTAAAATTATATACTCATTTCAACAGGATTGTATGCCTACATAAATATTTGGTCATTTTTTATATGTCTGAATAGTTCGAAGTAAGACAATGCTTGAGACACAAGTAACACTCAAGTTTCTGCTTACTGTGACCATGTTGCTGCATTTTTGGTATACAGGTTGATCAAACATGCATTATCTCAATAACTGACCTGATCAAATAGACTTTGGTTTATTTGTTACTGTTAATCCAAGTAATTGTGGTATTATGCATTAAGAACAAATAATTATTGCTATTCATCAACGTTTTCACAACGTACGAAACTTGTCATGAACATGTTGACCCTTCAACATTGATGAAACTAATTGTGGAAAAACCTTAAAAATTATAAAGTTCATCCTCGCCAAACTATATTCAATACATCACCTACCATTACCATTTTTTTGACATGAACAGACATGCTTGTTTCTCATTAAAACGTGTGTGAAAAATTATTCTTGTAGGATTTCAACTTAAGGCAGAACGACTTTGGAAAGATTGGTTATTTTTAACAATTTTATGTACAAGTCAATGGGCTTTTCC
Source organism: Ophiothrix spiculata (assembly GCA_000969725.1). NCBI lineage: Eukaryota > Metazoa > Echinodermata > Ophiuroidea > Amphilepidida > Ophiotrichidae > Ophiothrix > Ophiothrix spiculata. The sequence goes on along the minus strand of JXSR01S001113.1, from coordinate 293,942 downwards.
TCCACCGCCTCCCCCGTTGACTAGGCTCACATTTTGAGCCATAAATCTCCTAGTATTTGTTCAATTGTTTTGGAAATTTTTGCATTTGAAATTAAATTGCCCACATAATGATACCAAACTTGTTGTAGTAGGTATTAAATTTCTTGAATAAAACTACATTGAACTACGAAAAGAAAGTTTTTATGTTACATCTCCCCCATATTCAGGACCGTACGAAGCAGGGGGCAGGGGGGCACTTGCCCCCTGGCTCGAAAAAGTGGGACGCTGACGGGGCAAATATTAAAATATCGGGACGATATTTTACCACTTTTACTCTCCCGAGATTATTGTTCCGATAATTTTTAGTAAAGATAAGCCAATTTTAGCACAAATATTATGCTTTATATCGATTTTTGGCTAAAAATAGCAAAATTTATTTATTACAAACAAATTGACGGTATTATACATCGGGATGAAACATGAATTTCGGGACGGTAAATGTGTTTGCACCCCTTGGCTTACATGCCTTCGTACGGTCCTGCCCGTATTGCCATGACCAATTCATTACTTACGATCATCAGTGCTCAGTGTGTTGTATGGTCCTATGCAAATGAGCTTATAATGAGCAATGTGTATTCCAGATCTCGCGATCGATATTACAAAATCTAAGTTGCGAGATTTTTTTTATTAACGTGACCTGCCAATAAAGCTGACTTTGAACCCCTATTATTTGAACAAGGAGAAAGCAAATGCAAATTGGGACGTGGGTATGAAAATGTGGAGGTTTTCCTTTATAATTTGAGTAAATGTTTTGCTATTGGTAAAAAATGATGCATTATTTGGTATTTTGAGCCTTTTTGGACATACAAATTTCAACCCTTACATCAATCTTGTTTTAGAAGATAAAAAGACGTCAGTTTGGTCGATTCCACTAGCAAAAATATAAAAACTCAGATTGATGAAATTTGGAAAATATATTTTGCCTATAAGACTTTAAAACTGAAGATAAAACAAGGAGAAATAAATACGCTGATGTGGTGTATGAAAGGTACCTAATATCGGCTCTTCATACTTGCCTGCAATTTGTATTGCGATAACAAGGCACCAAGATTTCGATAACCAGCACCTTTGTCACAACGGGTCATCTGATACCAACCAGCAGCGCGCATGTAGCTCAGACCTTGCGCTTTGAATGGCTGGGCCCTCGCGGTGCTGAAATATATTGCATTTCATGTGAAAATTAATGAACCTGACATGTTTTTTTGACTGAGAAGTAGCCTTTTGGGTTCTTTTATATAAATTATGTCATAAAATTTCCTGACAGTGAATAATTGAAGAAAAATCAACACGCCACGGCAAAAAAAAAATGTAGAAATTTACAAAACGACTATGACGGGATTTGAACCCGCGACCTCCTGCATAAGAAACTTGTGTTATCACCGCTTAGTCACGGAACTGGCTTGTGTGAGCTATTGGCATTTATTAACTATATCCTGCGTATTCAAAACTGTTGTTTACGCTGCAATACACATGCGCACTGATCATTATATGGTCAAATTTCACCACAACTTCAATGTGATTTGACACACAAGAGTAACCATACTACATTTATCAATATTTATCGTAAGATTTTGGGATGAATAAACACATAAAGGTTCAATCTTTCAGCGGTACAGTTAAAATATATAATGCTGGTAACTATTAACTTTAGCTTAAAATTGAGACCCAATTTCATCGCTCTTGTTCAAAATAAACACTCCGATAAATGTCTCGGTATTGGACATACAGTTAAAAAATTCACACTTTTTAAAATTTTAAAATGTTTTTAAGACTTTCTTTTATCTGCTCTGCGTAAAATATTCTGAAATTCAGATTTCTTTCAGAGATTTAATTCGATATTAAGAACTTGTACTCCACCTTATGAATATATATTAAATATTAAATATAAAGTAGATCCAACGGACAAGGTACAAAACACATCAAGGATCAAATTTGATACAGAAGGTTACTTAGAGTACAATTCAATAATTAGAGAAAAACAAAGTAAGCCAACTCAATGTGGGGAGGATAACAACATAAGCCTAATGTCTAGAAAAAAATAATGAAAAGAAAAAAAAATATATATATAAATAACTGTAAAGGCCTAATATATGCAAAAACAAAAAATATAACAAACTCACCAAACAGCAATTAACAAGAAACGGTTAATCTGCAAAAGAGACGGTTAATAAACGGACTGCACTTATTTCTAAGTTTACGCAATTTCTGTGAGAGAAGTTGTGATTGAAGTTGGGAACCCATTTCTTTAAGTTTGACAATAATTGCCAAGTATGTTTGGGGAAGAACCATTTGCAAAAGGATGTTACAAAATCTAAGAAATGCTTGAGTATGCCTATGTATTGCATTGAGTGTATCTATAATCATGATATCCAAAATGGTACTAGATGTTGAAACCAATGTATGTCTTGAAAGTTCTGAGCTATATGTACAAGAAGTGTTGATTTAAGGAATAGAAAAATATGAACCTTGTAAATATTACAATTATACAGTTTCCTCTATTAGTACTTATTGGAAACCATTCCCATGCGGGGAGCACATATACATACAAATTAACATATGCATAGTGCAAATCGAATTTATGCCTGTCAGACATCACCGTATAAAGCAAAACGTACGAATAGCGTATACAAACATTTCAAATATTGAACGTGTGCTAAACGGACCACCACCGTATGAATAACGAATCAAACGTATACATAAGAGACATACCGAATGGCTAACGTACTGAACGTACATGTAACGAACACATGACGAACAACATTGCATTAAACAGAACAATAGTGGGATAAGGTCCGTTAGGCGTACGTTTTGTTCTATACGGTGATGTGTGACAAAGTCTTTAATACTCTCTTATTGAATAGTGTAAGCGCCTCATTAGGCCAATAAAAAAAATGGGTTTGTCCCAGAAACCGTTTGCAAAAAAGCTATGCGGTATGCGATTTTTTATTTTATTTTACTTTATTTTTGGAAATTAGCTATGCAGTATGCGATACCCCTTTTTTAACACTCTAGAATTTTACTTACGTGTGCCAAGTGCCCAGTTTCAAATTGCTAACCCTGTTTTAACTATGTGAAGTCTTGACAGTTAAAATAAAACGTAAATGTCAAGGTAAAATTACAACAGCAAAATGACAGCAAACCAGACGGCGGTCGATCGCTGGATTACTCTCGACAGCTACCATCATAAATTCAAGGTTCAAGGTTCTTTATTTCCATATATATACATATATTACAAGAAACAAATATATAAAAACAAGAACAGATATATGGAGGAGTGGCCGGGAGACCAATAAGATCTGATAATGGTC